>ARYC01002541.1:0-62845 GCA_000711775.1 Oxytricha trifallax
GGCCCAAGCAAGCCATAAGAAGAGGAGAAGAAAGAAAAGCCAAACCCCTTTATGGGTTAGTTTAATATGTGAACTTATTTATTCATTTAAATCTAAAACTTATTTATAAACATTCATTCTTCCTTCTCTCGCACAAACTGTTGTCTTATCTATGCTTACTTTGCAGCTACTCTGAATCAGATCTACTGTATCTATAGGCAAGTCATGCATTAGGTAATATAGCAGCAGTTTCTTGTACTGGGTCTTGATTTAACTCCAGTAGAATTCAATTCCATTAAATTATGGGCTATAAGGAACATTGTATACAGGAGTAATGATTAACTCTTCATAAGCTTTCTTAGACTCCTTAGTCTTATGAACTGAGAGGTTGTCAACAACAGGATGATCTCTTAATCGTTGTATTTATCTCTCAGCTTATGTAGGAACACTATGTACTACTCTCGCTTAATAGAGCGAGATGAATAACATAACTTTCTAAGCCAGAGTCCTCACTAATACCTGCTAAAATTGCATGGGTTACAACCTTTACTTTCTAATCGTAGACTTCTATATTATCATACTTCTTAGACCAAGACTTATTAATAAAGAAGTTGAAGGTAAACACAGCTTCATCAGCGTGTATGAACTTGATGTTATTAGTAATAGCTCACTGCATTTAATCATATATATAGTTTAAATTATTACTATAAAATGGCACTGTAAAATCAATCACTCTCTTCACTCTGTTGACAGTCTTGAAAGTAATACCAGTTCTTCTATAAATGTTTGCTATAGTTTAAGGAGAGATACGCATGTCAGGAAACTTGCGATGAAACATCACAGCTCGGTAGTCTAGTGGAAAGTGTGCCCAATACTTTAAAGTCTTCGAGTCGCAGAGGTAGTCAATATGGTGCTGTGAGAACTTTTATTTTCTTGCAGGATGCTTTCAAGTGCCTCAATTATAATGCTAAACAGCCACAAGCAATGATACCTAACTGTTGAGGAACTCTTGCGCAGGAGCTTTGCTATAGCAGCAAAATTCATTACTGGTTTGACTTAGTCTATATTAATACTTGTACCATACCTAAGCTTAAGCACTAAATCTAAACATTACTCATCATAAATAGACCCTAAATTTCGCTAATATCTATTTCTCATTTTGCAATTTGACCTAATTTCTATACTAACCCCAATAAGACCCCAACTATACCCTACAAATCAAAGCACTTATAAACCTCACTAAGGGGTTTTGGGGTTTTGATTGTCTAATTTAAAATATGTTTATTTAATATATATAAATATAAATTAAATAAGTATAAAATTGTTTTAATTTATTTTAATTAATTACCACTTGTAAACCTTCTTTACTTGTTCTATTTTTTCTCTTCGTGAATCTCTGTTAAACTCTTTTTATATTTATATTTCTAAATGCTCCCCTATAATCTTAATTATCATTTGATTGTATTTAATAGATTTATCCATTATTTCTCTTAAATTTGTGTTTTCACCAACACAGAATCTTTTTGAAATATCTATAAATTCTGAGATTTAGCAATTTCTTAATTCATCTTCTAATTCTTTAAATTCATGAGTGAGATTAAATAAAAAAGAATTATTGCTCATAAATGTTAACTTTTTTATAAAAAATAGCAATTACATTATTAAAAACTAAAAATAGATCGTCACTTTAATCATTAATCAATGGAAAACTTAAGTAGTTATTGGTCAGTAGTCTTAAGTTTTTCATAGCCATTAAATACTAGAGTAATATTTATTTTATAGGAATTAGGGTTTGTTTTCTGATCATTCCTAAATTTGGTATAAGTTTAAAATAATATAATAGTATTTTATACCATAAAAATTATCATTTCATTTTTATACTGTCTAAGTTTTCCTGTGACATTTTATTGTACTTAACGTGATTACCCATGATTAAAATGGAGACACTATAATTAAAATAAAAAACAGAATAATTTCCAAGTTAATGTTTTTATATTTGCATAACTTCACTTCAAATTAACTTTCGAAGTATTTAGCTTTATTCTATAAGCAGAAGTCACATATTAAGGAAGTCTATCTTATATTATTCTTTAATATAGAGAAATCTTTCATTTTTATTTAAATAAATATATAATTAATTTTCATTTTAGTATTGAGGTAAACATCAATTAAATATTTTAATTGAATATTAATCTAAATTTTGTATGTTTATAGTAAAATTTAATAATACATTTTACTCAACATTTAACATCTCTTTTTCTTAAAAATAATTATAATTTCAATAAAAAATTGACAATATTGTTAAAAAAATTTAAAACAAATCGCAAAAAGTAAAGTGCATAAAAAATGAACTAATCATAGATATTATATAGTCCAAATAGTTATTCCTACATGACTCAAATTAGCAAATTGGTCAAAGTATCTGATTTTAAAATATTATCATATTTTATTTATTAGTTAGATTTAGTTTTATTTAATTTTAGTTGAAGTCATTATTATTATTACAATTAATAAATAGATAACTATTATATAAACCCTTTCGCTTTTAAATTGAAATTAAGTTAAAGTTTGAATTTAAAATTATATATATTGTTTTTTACATACTATAAAGATTCTTTGGAATTTTTAATATTAATGCCTAAATTTAAAACAAAATTTACTAATTTTTTGAATTTATTTAAAATAAAATATTTATCTTTAGAAGTATAATTTTAATTATTTATGCAATAGTCATCTCTCAATTATAAGATCATATAACTCTAAATATTCTTGTGAATGAGGAACTTTAATAATATATACTAATAATTGGATCGATTTTTCTCACTAGTAATAATAGATACTCGCTTAAAAATAATAATAAAATTAAATTAAATTTTTGTAATTAAAAATCCAATTACCACCAACATTGACACCAGAGACCTCTTAATTCTTTGAGAATATACTATTCGTTGTCTTCGATCACTTTGATGATGACCTTAAAAATGAGTTCTACAAATTTTCCGAATATAAAGCCGCACTCCCTGACAATGTTCTTCACTTGAAATAAAATGAACTGTGGAAGCTACACCAAATAATTGGCTATTTCGATGCTAAATGGTATTCAAAAATACTAATCTTTTCAGATTAAACACTATAGGACCTCTACTACCAATTGAAAAAGTATAGAGAATAGTAAATAAGCGAAGGGAGACTTGTTCAAATAAGTCCTAACTTTCTCTCTATAATCTTGGAAGATTAGTTGGTATATAAATGTTAGAAAGAATTCACAATTTCTCAAGCAGAAAAACTATTAGTTAAACTAGTGCTAAAATAAGTTTTCTATAAGATGTAATTCTCACCTAATACAATTCCAAAAGAAGTATCAGGATTTCTTAGATTTTTGCTTGGCATTATTCTTAGGTGCTCTTAAGAGATGCTACCTTTAAGTAATATTCAATCTGATTACCTAAGTTGTGAGATATTATTCGAGCTTGTAACAAACGATTTTTTATATATTAGCCCAGAACTTTATTATTGAAAAATAGAATAAATTTAATAAATAATTAATTTAAAATTGATTTCAAAAAAAGTGCAAGTATTTTTAAAAATTTGTTCTTTTATTGAATAAATTATGTCATTTTTGGAAAAAATATAATGTAAATCTATTTTTTATTATAAAATTAATTTGTTTTGAAGCTGTATTTTCAAAACTAAATTTTTGTAATTTAAAATTAAGAAATGAGTTATTTTCTAAAAATAAATTACTAAACTAAATTTTATAGATTTATTTTATTAATATAATAAATATATAATATTAAATTAAATCTTAATTCATTTGTATTTTGATGAAACTTAGTTAATTATAGAAATTAATTATATATAATTTTAAATAAGTTGTCTCTCGTTAGATGAGGAGAATCAATAATTTTCTGATATTATCTTAGCTAGAAATTACTTGTACTTTGAATATTCCTTAGGAACATTTACTATTATTTTTTATAATTATTGTAATCTAATTTCAAAGTAAAAAATAAGTAAAATTTACAAATTTTGTTTAATGATAGATCCCACCTTTTTAAATGAAGATATTTATTGCATAAATTGTTGATTTTTTTGGAAGAACAATAAGAATTTTAGTTTTACTTAATTTAATATGTCTAGTTTTCTTTCTTTTTTATTGAAAAAAAGCATACTCTATTATCCATATTTTTTTATAGTTATATTAATTAATGGAGGAATTTTTAATATTCAATTTTAAGTAATTTTTAAGTAGTTATTTTAATTTTGTACAAATAATCTAAATTTGTCAATAATTCATTAAAAAATGTCATTACTCTTTAAATTTGATTTTAGTATTTAAAGTAAAAATAATAAATAATAAATAAAATTAAGTATTTTTATTAGCTTGAAGTGTAAAATAGATAGATGTCATTTTCTTAAGCTGCATTACCTGAATTATTGGTCACAGAAATCTTCGAAGAATGTCGAATGGTTCAAATTTAAACTTAAAATAATCCGAATTTTAAGTTTTTCTAGGAATGAAAAATTGACAATATCAATATTTATAAAATATACAATATACAAAACAATTCATTATTTATGATTAATCTCTTATAAAAATCTCGATTAAATTTATTACATAATCGTAAATTTTAAGAATAAAATAAAAATTCTTAACTTTACTTAACCTTTCATTAATTTAAGCAAGATAATATTATATAATTAAATGTAAATTACCAAACTTAATATAATCCTATTGAAATATACAAAATTTCAAAATTTTATATTAACATACTTCATATCTAAGGAATATTAATATAGTCATACATAAATGAGCTTTTTTGTATGCATAAATTAATACAATTAACGCAAGAAAATAAATATTGACATTTAATTAATTATGAGCTCAGGTATAATAAAATCCAATTATTCAAAGAATATTTATGGAAAGATTTGCACGCAGTTAAAGACAGTTAATAAATAAATTCCTGTTTAAACATTAATATGTAGGATAAATTTCACTATATAATACCTAGTCTAAACTTATTCTATGTATATAGTTTTAAAAATATTTCTGCGCAATTTTTTTAAAATATTAATCTCAAATTATTCTTTAGCTTTAATAATGAAAAGAAATAAAAGTTTATAGTCTAATCTTTAGCAGCGAAATGCTAACTTCCTTTTAAATCTCATGATTCTTAAAAACTTTCCTCATTTAAGCTATAGTTTTTTTTATAAATACAAATTCCTATGCACAATATTTTTTCTTAATATAAGGCAGTTTAATTATAAAAATCGAATGTTTTAGAGGGCAGTCAATTACATTTTAAGTACATTTTAATATAATGCTTGATTAGTACAATTTTATATTACATTTATATATAATTATGTCTACCATAATATAAAGAAGTTCTATTTATCCTCTTAACAATATTTTCACTTTTTACCTTTATTTGAGGTTTAGAAAATTCCAGGATTAATTTTTGAAATGTCTTTAAAATATACTATGCAGGAAATTAATTATATTTGCCTCACTGAATAATGCTAATGTATTTTTATATTTTGCAAAAGTTTTAGAACAATTTTAGTAAATTGTAGATATAATTATTTTTAGAATATCTTTTTAAGTTTATAAAAAAAACTTAAGCAAATAACTAGTTAAGTTAAGCTAATCAGGATACTGATTTGTGGTCCATCTTGTAATTTAAAAATTTGAATTAAACTGAAATTAATGCCCTATCATTTGATGTTAATTTATATTAAACAAGTCATTTTACTTACATAAGGTTTTTTTCTTCAAATTTTAACAAATGTACTATTTTACTATTTTAAATTATATAATGCTATCTATTTTCAAAATAATGAATTGATTTTTGATTAGATCTTATATATTTGTTTTTCAAATGTTTTTACAGTAATCAAAATAATTAACTTTTTGCATGTAATTATAAAGAATTAAATTTTAATGTTGTATTTCTCCATCTTAAATATTAAAATTTTAATCAATCTCACTTTGAAAGAAATTGATAGTAGATATATATCCCATGTAAATAGATAAGAAAATGTTATAAAAAATTAGGGTATATAGCGTAAGTATTAAATCTTTTTCTAGTATTAGGTTCTATTGAAGAAATAAATATTTTTTTAATATCAATTAAATTTTATAATTGAAATTTAATTAAATTGAATATATTTAAAAATGTTATACTAACTAATTTAAATTTATCATAGTAAATATCATGATGACATTTATTATTGTCATAAGATTTAAAAATTATGAATATTAATTCTATAAATGGAATTTTTCCTCTTTTTTTTTTTACAAATCAAAGATAATAAAATTAACATTTTAATTAATCAAATTTTATTAAATTTAATAATTCAAATTATTTTAAGCCAATTTTATTGTTAAATATTATTTTAAAAATAGATAATAATTGATTTCTTGTTTTATTATCATTTATTATTTTTATTCACAATAACAAAATTTTAAATTTAGAAATTATTTTGATTTCATTTCTAACATTTTTAGTTTTCACTCATTTTGTTTTTAGATATTATATAAAATAATATACTTTTCAAACAATTCTTTCTTAAAATATATATATTCATCAGAAAAAAATAAGTGAATTTTATGAAAATTGATTTGCAACAGTTTGCAATTTTTTTTTTTTTATCCTAATTATTTTTTTAGTTTGTATTAATGAAGCATGAATCTCCTCGAATAAATCATATATTCAAATGTAATATTTATATATTGTTTATCTTTAAATTAAAAAAAAATATTTTTTTAATAAAGGTTGAATAGACTAAAGTTTCAATAATTAAAAATAAATCAATTTCTTTATTAAAATAAATGGAATACTTGGATGTTTATAGTTATAAAATTTTAAATGAAATTCAAAACCCCAAAACCCCTTAATGAGGTTTATAAGTGCTTTGATTTGTAGGGTATAGTTGGGGTATTATTGGGGTTAGTAGAGAAAACGCAGGTTTTTTATGAATTTAATGAATATTTAATGAGTATTAGTGTACTTAATTCAAACAAATTTTATCTGCTTATCTTTGTGATACCTCTTGAATTTAGCAGTCTGTAGTTGTTCTATTATATCATCCAATGATTATCTTGGATATGCTGGAGCTTTTACGATGACCATCTCAACTATCTTCTTAATTTCATTGCATATTTCATCTTGCTTAATATGTTTAGCAGCCAAACTTATTGATTATTTCTCATGTTTTGTTCCAAAGTATGACATACTTTCCATATCGCACTCTAAGATAATTGCAGCTACCGCCCAAACATCCCATTATACAGAGCCATTAGTCCATTTCTCTCTTATTGGGAAGTATCCTGGAGGGCCTAAAACCTTAGCTAAAGTCACTATCTCTTGTCTTACTGCTCTGTTGAAATCTATGACTAGGGCAGAGAATTAGCATTACATTTTCTGGCTTCAAATCTCTATGAACATACCCTAGATCATGGAGCTCTTTCACACCCTTAGTCATTTCTGTGAGTGTCTCATTCAAATCATCAGGATATCTAATATGGTAGAGATAATTGTTCACCCCGAGCCCCCCCCACCTCTATATAAATAATTTTTTTCAGTGTAATTTTTCTTGCCCTTAGGGCGGCTATTACATATTATGATTTACTTTTATAATATTCACTACATCCGTCATCATTTTTGTGTACATGCTCCCATAGGAAAATATTTAAAACTCAAAACAAATGTTATTTTTAT
Source organism: Oxytricha trifallax (assembly GCA_000711775.1). Taxonomy (NCBI): domain Eukaryota; phylum Ciliophora; class Spirotrichea; order Sporadotrichida; family Oxytrichidae; genus Oxytricha; species Oxytricha trifallax. The sequence continues at coordinate 7,704 of ARYC01002541.1, forward strand.
ATATAATATTAAATATTTTTAGATAAGAAATTTTTTTGTAACATTCATATTATTGTACTTTTAATAAGTTAACCATAAAATTACTTATGTAACTGGAATGTATATTTATTTAATTTTATGGTTAACTTATTAAAAGTACAATAATATGAATGTTACAAAAAAATTTCTTGTCTAAAAATATTTAATATTATATATAAAAATAAAATTTGTTTTGAGTTTTAAATATTTTCCTATGGGAGCATTTACACAAAAATGATGACGGATATAGTGAATCTTATAAAAATAAATCATAATATGTAATAGCCGCCCAAAGGGCAAGAAAAATTACACTGAAAAAAATTATTTATATGGAGGTGGGGGGGGGGGCTTGGGGTGAACAGATAATCTCTTAGAGTCATTTCAAACTTCTTTCGTCTCAAAGCAATAAAACCATGACCAAGTATAACTCCGTTGAGCTTAGCTAAGTTCATGCATTATCTTTTCTAAGCCTCTCTCAGTACTATGTATTCATTTACAAACTCATTTTAATATTGCTCGTTCTTAATAAGATACTTGAATGGATATACCTAGTAAGCAAATTCATCAACAACTAATAGTTTTTCCATGTTAGGTAGGTCAATATTCAAATAGTTTTCATTACAGATGCTTATGTCGACTGCATTTAATGCAGGGATATACATTGCTCTTTCTTATAAGTAAGCTATATACATGCCATTTGCTGGTTGATTCATTGACTCCAATCGCTTCTATCTCTTAAGTCACTCCTACTGTTCTTTCTATGACTCAAGAGAGTTATTTTTTCTTTTTGCAGGTACAATCTTTTAAGTTTCCTCATCTTTAATCAGGAATTCGCTAAATGATGCTTTTGCATATGCCTCTTTACTTTAGCTGAGTGAGTATAAGACTTCATGCATGTTGTGCACTAATATCTACCATCTACTTTATCATGCTTAAAGTAGATCTTAGCTCTCCCAGAGTGTACCTCTTTGAAATGCCTCTTCAAGCTAGACTCAGTTGAGAAGAAATTTTGGCAGTCTTCACATTAAAATATTTTTATTTTTTCTATTGGTTGCTGTTTTCTTCCTCAACCAATTCAAATTATGTTTAAACTCCCATCTCTGCACGCTCCTTCTTATTTTAAACTTAAATTTTAAAGACCTTAGCTTACAACTCTAGAGGTCTTAGCTCCACCTCCTTTTCAATATAAATTACTTCTGGTTTCTTGGAGGAGCCAAAGTTGAGCAATGATTAACCTGTTCCAAGATAAACTGCCTTACGATTTAGGTTAGCCGCCATGTTTAAATTTAAATTAAAATTTAAATTTCTATTATAAAACTCTAATAACCTCTCAAGTTAAAGCAACTAAGTATAGGAGTTGGCACTGCAGCAATAATGGTTGATTTAGAGGTGTTAGAGTACATATTTATACTTAGTTTATAACTATAACTTTTATAATTTCATGCTTAATATTTTTAATTTTGGTACCAACTTTGAAAAAATTTAGTTTGGTACTGGTACTAATTAGGTTCTGAACCATTTTAGAACTTATCCATTAAAACCTCATTAGATTAAAACTAGGTACTAATTAAGTTTTGGTACTATTAAATTGGTACCAATTAAATTAAACGGAATTAGTACCAGTACTAATTAAATTTAAACAAATTTAGTACTAATTTAATGGAACTAAATTGATAAAAATGGAGCATCAATCTCTGCAGTTTGTTACAGCTTCTGCAAACTTTCTCCACCTATCTTTGCAGGGTTGACCTCCTATAAGATGCCCATATTTAATAGTAAGAATTTAAACAATAGGATCCAGAAGTCTATAAATTATAATTTGAAATTTATTTATAGGAAGAGAAACAAAGATGGAATCACTTAATGATCAAATAAAAAGAGTTGAGGCTCAAGAAATAATCTCAAGATTCAGAAGTAAGGAAGATCTCTATCGATACCTAACTTTACATGGTAAGATAACTTGATGACTATTAACATATGTTATAGTTGGATTATTCCTTCCAACGATGGAAGGTACCAAAATTTCATTCTTGAAAGCAATACTTTGTGAGAAGAAGAAAGCATTTAAAAATTAAGAGATTAAACTAATAGAATTTCCTAACTACCCTGAGATTTCAGTCATTAATCTTTATGAGGATGCCATGTAAGATGAGGAAGTGGTAGTGTACCTTCCTACCAAGAAACAACTCTCTAATAAACTACCAGAGAGGAACTTTTTCTTTTGTGTTCTTGGTACAATAAAAGAAGAGTACCTCAGAGAAATAATTGAAGAAGCACATAATAAACTATATTCTATCTCTACTGAAGAGTAGAAGAAGCAAGGCATTCTAATAAGCTCAGCTTGGCTAGAGGAACTTAAGAAACATCCTTATCTTTCAAGTAAGCTTTAACATATAACTTTGTAGGAAAATCTGGCACTGGGATATATCTAATGAAAGAGCATTCTAAGGTTAATAGAGATAGAAAACAACAGACAGTTAATTAAGTTAGCAAGAGGCTTTATAAAGATGTCTAAAAACCAGATGAAATGAACATAGATGCAGGAGCTGTCACTAAGAGAAGAAATATGGGCCCAAGCAAGCCATAAGAAGAGGAGAAGAAAGAGAAGCCAAACCCCTTTATGGGCCAATTTAATATGTGAATATATTCATTCGTTTAAATCTAAAACTTATTTATAAACATTCATTCTTCCCTCTCTCGCACAAATTGTTGTCTTATCTACGCTCACTCTCTTACAGCTGCTTTGAATTAAGTCTACTGTATCGATGGGCAAGTCATGCATAAGATGATACAGCAGCAGCTTCTTGTAGTGAGTCTTGATTTAACTCCAGTAGAATTCAATTCCATTAAATTATGGGCTATAAGGAACGTTGTATACAGGAGTTATGTTTAACTCTTCATAAGCTTTCTTAGACTCCTTAGTCTTATGAACTGAGAGGTTATCAACAAACAGGATGATCTCTTGGTTACTATACTTCTCTCTGAGCTTATGTAGGAACTCTATATACTACTCTCGCTTAATAGAGCGAGGGTGAATAACATAACTCTCTAAGCCTGAATCTTCACTTATACCAGCTAAAATTGCATGGGTGACTACCTTCACTTTTTAATCATAGACTTCTATATTATCATACTTATTAATAAAGGTGTTGAAGGTAAACACAGCTTCATCAGCGTGTATGAACTTGATGTTATTAGTAATAGCTCTCTGCATTTAATCATATATATAGTTTAAATTATTACTATAAAATGGCACTGTAAAATCAATCACTCTCTTCACTCTGTTGACAGTCTTGAAAGTAATACCATTTCTTCTATAAATGTTGGCTATAGTCTAAGGAGAGATACGCATATCAGAAAACCTGCGATGAAACAATACTGCTCGCTAGTCAAGAGGAAAGTGTGCCTAATACTTTAAAGTCTTAGAGTCACAGAGGTAATCAATATGGGTCTATGTGAACTTTTATTATCATGCTGGATGTTTTTTACTGCCAGAATTAAAATGCAAATAACAGTTGAGGCACTCTTGCATAGGAGCTTTGCTATAGCTGCATAATTTAGCACTGGCTTGACTTAGTCTATATTAATACTTGTACCATACCTAAGCTTTAGCAGTAAATCTAAATATTACTCATCATAAATAGACCCTAAATTTCGCTAATTTCTATTTCTCATTTTGCAATTTGACCTAATATCTCTACTAACCCCAATAAGACCCCAACTTTACCCTACAAATCAAAGCACTTATAAACCTCATTAAGGGGTTTTGGGGTTTTTATTTAAATCGAATAGCATTGAAGAAAAAAAAAATATAGTATAAATACATTTGAATTAGGGGATGATATATATAATTAAAAATAAAAAATATTGTGGGTTAATAATAATGAAGTAAAAGAAGATTATTAATGTATTATTTCAAATAATAATAATAATAATAATTGAAGCTTTCTATAAAGTAATTTTTGATTACTTCAAAAATGAAAAAATAAAATTGTATTTCTTACAGTAAATCCTCCTAATTTTTTATATCATTCGAATTAGTCCAGAATTGTGGAATCTGATAAATTTTTAATCCAATAATTTAATTGATAATAAATACAAAATAATTTAAATTCAATCTATTCCTTCAATAAGATTTTATTTCTTATGAAATATGAAAATATTTTTAGATAAGCTGCATAATTAAGATCTACTGAGTAATATATTCCCTTTATATTAATTTAAAATAAAAAATTATTAAAAGAATCTCTAAAATTTTTTAATTGTTGACAGTACTTACTTTTAAATAATTTATATTTTATTTATTTCACTTAAACCAACTAATTAAAAGTCTCAAGAATTTAACGATCAAGCAAATTATATAATTTATAAGAACAAATATTTAATCTAATGTTTGAGCTATATATATTAATGGGTGTTGTAGTCAATTGCTCACTCAGGTAACAATTGCTCACTGTGACTGTCAATTGCTCACTCCAGTAACAATTGCTCACTCCCGTAACAATTGCTCACTCCCGTAACAATTGCTCACTCCAGTAACAATTGCTCACTGTATATAATATTTCCAAATTTTATATACGATTTCAGCTAAAATATATTTTAAATAACAAAGCAGGGTTAGGGGGTTTTGGGGAAGGCAAAGCTTTTTCTGGAAAAACCCATATGACCTCTTTTGTAAATAAATTGATGTAAAATGTGTAATATTTTATCTTTAAAATAAATTAAAATTGAATTTTTATAAGGTACGCAAACACAATATGAAACAGAAACTTTCAATAAGTTAAAAAACTGTTTAGAAAAATGTCTCATGCTAACATTGTTAATCAATGATGTTTATTAAATTCTCTTATCAAAAACATAGTCTAGAATGTATTTTTTATGAATGTATCTCTTTCCTTCTGGCGTCAATATTTCTGAAGCTTTTATTTATCTTTAAAATACATATTTATTTATTAATACTACAATATAAATTTATTAGCTAACAATATCAAAAAGCTTAAGAACCATTATAAAAGGAAAGATGTTTTTAAAATACCGAATTCTTATAAAAAAATAATATCAAAATGGACAAGTTACTTTGGACACATAGATCTTTAATATACAGTTTTCCTGAAGATTCAATATTTGATAAACAAATTTGGTTCGTAAGTTGAATTGAATAAGGGAGTTAAAGAGGTAAAATATTCAATGTCCAAAATAGGACAACATAAAAATTTGTTCATTAATGACACACAATACGAGAAATATAGTATTGTTCTTATAAACAGTTGGTCTAGCTATATAGGAATAAATTGGGAAGAACTAAAAATTGAACATGAGAGACATATTCATATAGATTGAAATGGTATTAAAAGAACAACGGAAAAAAAAGTAATTTAATAGATGGCCTTAGCCAGTTATGAAGTATGTTCTAGAGCATTATTTAAAATAATCATGTAAAACCATAAAAAATTGAACTATTTATTTAAGCTATTTGGAGAGGAACCTAATCTTATTTTAAAATTCATATTACCGTTAATAACACATAAATCGTACACTTAACACATACAATAAATGAATATTTTAAAGATAAAATATTACACATTATACATCAATTTATTTACAAAAGAGGTCATATGGGTTTTTCCAGAAAAGCTTTGCCTTCCCCAAAACCCCCTAACCCTGCTTTGTTATTTAAAATATATTTTAGCTGAAATCGTATATAAAATTTGGAAATATTATTTACAGTGAGCAATTGTTACTGGAGTGAGCAATTGTTACGGGAGTGAGCAATTGTTACGGGAGTGAGCAATTGTTACTGGAGTGAGCAATTGACAGTCACAGTGAGCAATTGTTACTGGAGTGAGCAATTGTTACTGGAGTGAGCAATTGACAGTCACAGTGAGCAATTGTTACCTGAGTGAGCAATTGACTAAAACACCCATATTAATTTAATCCTCCATTTTTAATTTATACATCCTCTCTAACAAAACTTTACTTAGCCTTTAAATATAGATATAAAAAATATGATTGAAATTATAAAATAAAGTAAATTTTAAATTTTAATACAAATTGCATTTTGGCTTTAAAAAATTATCTATAAGTTATACTTCTCTTTTGATACATTTATTATTGTAGAAAAACATTTGAATTTGGAAAATTAAATTTAAATTTCTTTATTATAAATCAAAATCTTGGCAGTTAAAGTTGTCCAATTTAAACGATCTTGGGCTCATTCGATAGGGAATTCAAAATTAGCTGGACTTTACTATTGGCGGTACTATTTTATCACATCCCTGGAGCGAGATAACTCGGCTTTAATGTGAGGGCATAATTTAATGAATTTATATGTGTTTAATTAAAGCCGAGTTATCTCGCTCCAGGTATGAGATAAAATAGTACCGCCAATACTTAAGTCCAGCTAATTTTGAATTCCCTATCGAATGAGCCCAAGATCGTTTAAATTGGACAACTTCAACTGCCAAGATTTTGATTTATAATAAAGAAATTTAAATTTAATTTTCCAAATTCAAATGTTTTTCTACAATAATGGAATAAAGTCTCCCTATTATAATAAGCAAAAGATACTAATTTTATCTTTGGTAAATTATAAATTGCTATATTTATTTATATACTATTTACATAAAATGATCTAAGACAACTTCTAATATCTAAATCTCAATATTTTCAATATTTTTTTTAAAAAAAAGAATAAAATAAAAGTATTTTTATAAATTTCATCAACAAAATAAATAATGTTAGATCAATATTGTTAAAATGATAAATACAAGGATATATAAAAATAAAAAAAATAAAGAATAGTAATCGCTACTTTATAAAAAAAAACTTAAAACTAAATGTTTCATTATATATTTTCGTTCTTTTTTGCTTTTATAATGAACTATTACTACATCTTTTAATTAATAAACTATGTAAATAAATAATAAATTGATATAAAACTTTAAAAATATTTCATCCCAACCATTTTCATTTTATTTTGAGATTTCTTTAAATCCTTTGCAATGTTAATATTTTTCAATGAACTATTCTAATTTTATGAGGCACTTAAGTTTTCAATTTGACTATTATGATCAAAAGCCATTTGTGAATTTTTGTAAGATTACCCCAGATTAGAACTTTTATCATTCTATATCAATTTCTAAATCTATCTTGATCTTTAACTAAGCTAATCACTGTATTTATCAATAACATCTACATTTTAAAAGTTTGAACTGCTTCTCTCATGTTTTCGTTAAGATAAGGAACTTAACCATTAGTTCTTTGTGATTTGACTTGGTGAATTTTATTGATTAAAACTTTAAGTGATTAAGAATTTTTCGCTGTTAAGAAATGTCTCAATTTTTGGCTTCAAAATATTTGGAGAGTTATGTGAACTGACATTTTCTCTTGAATGTATAGTAGGTGTCACTAAACTAAGTTTCTTTTAATGCAATCTTGTAGGTTACTTTTCTTTTGGTATAATCTTCACTATATTCTTTAAGGTATTTAGTTTCATGAATGTTTTTGGCTGTTGCTTAGTAGTCTATGAATTACATTCCTTCTAATTTTATTACAAATTTGGTGATTTTATTTCATTGACGTCTTAAAAACTCTCGTCTTCACTCTAATTATGTTATATTTACTGATCCACTGTGAGTCTATTGCTTAAATTTTTATTTTCAGACTAAAATCTAGAGGAAGTTTGTTACAATCTGTCCACATCTTTTTGATAGTAATTGTTTTCTTGCTGGTCTGAGATTGATATTAAACTGTCTTCCATCAAATTTTCCTCACTTAACTGTTTTAAAGTATCAAGGGAGCTCTTCCTGGATTCAATACTTATATTTAGAGAGTTTTTTCCATGAATTACCAAACTTTCTTTTCTTTGGTTATCATGGCTTTGATAGTTATTGCCATCAGCGTCAACAGACTCTATAGTCAAAGAAATCTTACGAATGTTATTTTAAGGAGTGTTTGAGAATTTATTTGGGTTTGGATTTAGAGGTAGAGTTTAATGAACATGTTTCTTAAACATAAGCGTTTACTTTGGGTGTTATGAAGAATCGGGATTTAATTTATCACCAATCTCTGGTGAGATTTATATAGATTAGATGTCTTCATAACTTTTTGTCTTTGATTTTAAACCTAGAAGTTTGAACAGCCTCTTCTTTGTTGAACTTTGGATATCAAAAAGTTAAATTTTTTAAAAAAAATTAATGAATATCATTTTTAGAGATCAAAGCATCATTTAGGTTCATAGTTTTCTTTTGCTAAACATATTTCTCCCAGTGATTTGGCTTAGATGGTGTTGCTAAAACACAATTAAAAGCTTTTTATTCATTAATTGTGTTTAAGTAAGCGCTTATCTTTTTGTCTGGTGAATTTTTGTTTGAGAAGATATCTGGAGTTTTGCTGCTTTCTGAATAATTAAATTAAAACTATATAGATGTATATAACATAATTGTTTGTTTTGACATCTGTTTTAGATTAAAATTCTTCATCTTATATATTGATTAACTTTTAATTCACCTTCTCTTGAAACAGTTTCTATTATCTGTGTTTTTTAAACAGAACTTGCAATATTTTCTAAAAAAATAAAAATTAAACTTAGATTTAGTCTTACTGGATCTTGCACTAATGAGTTCCTAGTATGTGACTAATAAGATTTCAGCTGACTATTCATATTTAATCGAGACTCATTTAAATATGTATTAAAAATATATTTAAATTCATTTCTTAGCTCAGACCCCTCTAATTAGGTTATATTCTATTTTAAGCTCTAATCATATTTTATTTCTTTACTTAAATTACTACTCTGTTTTCCAACTAAATTTGTACCGATTTTATTATGATTTTCTAGTTGCTTTTTCTCTTTACTATCTCTCTCCAAATACTCCCTAATCTTCCTCTTCCGCATAAGTTTACTATGCGGATTTAAAGCCTATACTTTTTATAGTATATCACTGATTCCCTGCATTTAAATGGTCCTTGAGTATACCGATGTGTCCGCATTTGCATATTAAAATTTATCCTTCAAACTGCTTCCATTAAGTGAACAGTTTTCATAAGAATAGTTTTATTTTTAAAAGTTTTTGTTTAGTAATTCAGAGGATGATAGGTTTTAAGGTAAGTTGTATTGAGAAAGTGGGGATTGGTTTCTGAAATTATATACTTAATTCGGGGAGGTTTTTAAATTCAAATTATTTCGTTAAACTCTGTAATGAATTGTACTGAGATTGCTGTTACTCTTTAATTATAGAAGTTTCAACTTGTAATTTCTTTACTCCTATGTTAGATTTAACAAAATATCAAAATAATTTATATTGTAACCAATCAATAATTTTGAGATTCTCTAGGCTAGAAGGTCTAAGCTTTAGCTTTTTATTGTCAAAAGGATTGGTCTATAACTAATTTTAGCTATTTGGAATCATATACTATACTTTCCTTTTACTAACTGATTTCACTAAATTTAGCTCTAACCATTTTCCAACATGCATATAAAATTAACAAATATAATCCTTTATTCAATTTTTATTTCATTAAAATTAACCAATATAATGTCATTAATTAAATATTGTAAATTACTTTTATTTTGATGCATCTAATTATAACTAGTTGGTGTTTATTGTAAATCCTTAGATTTAAACTCATTTAAATTATTATTGGTTAAATTCTTATTTTACTGATTATAAAGCGGCTACAGACTTTATTTAAGCAAATTCTTGTAGCTATTATTTTATTTGAATTCTTATTTTGGAGTGGAAGTTTGTATACTTGTTAAGTTTGCCATTAAAAAATTAGCTGAGAGTTATAATTTCAATTAATAAATATATGCTCTAAATATAACTATTTAACGAAAAATATAATTGATATTAACTATTTTTTTCTTTTTTATTTCATATTAACTTGCCAAATGAATAGATGATATACAGATAAATTAAATTATTGAAAATTAAAGTATTCTTTGATTTATTCTAGCTTATTAAACTTCTATAAATTAACAATATATAAAATTATTCTAGTAATATATTTTAATTATAATTATATTTGAAATTGCTTTAGGTTTACTTATATAATTATTTAGAAATGAATTAAATCTTGCAGCCTTATAAGCATTAATCTTTAATACCTTCAACTTTGTAACAAGGACTCACTCCAAATTTAGGTAACCCCTTCTCCGGTGGCAATTCTAAATAATTTATCATTATTAATTAAATCATCAATCATTATATAGGCATTTATCAGATTGGGACAGTTTAAGTATTACTTTTATATTTTTTAATTCAAATCGTTATACTCATACTTAATTACCTGCGATAGACCCTCTGAAAAAGCATGCGTATGGTCTTAACTAAACAATTAACAAGAACTATCAAGAAAACGTTAAAAACATTTCAATCATTATAATTATATTTATATTAAATCTCTATTTAACTTTCTATATTTAATATATATATATATATTAAAAACGATGCAATGAATAAGTAAAAAATTAATTCTATTTTCCCAATGGATTACAGAAGTAAATCCATTGATGAATGGCAAGCACTTCAATAAATCCAGTAATTAAAAGTTAAACAATAAGAGAAGGAACAAGAAATAAGACATTAAGAGAAAAGAGCCAGACTTGCTGAGTCACTTGATAATCAAATCAAAACTAAATAAGATTTATATATTTTATGATTCGAATACTGCAAATATACTTATTCTAATTTATAATCATATTGTAGCAATGAAACTACGATTTTATACTCATTATTATAAAAGTATATATTTACTATATAAAAAAAGATGTGAAAAGTTTGGAGTATTTCAGGGGAGTGGGTGAAAGACAGCTGCTGGACCAATTAAAGAACATCGGCGATGAGTAAGAACACATAGAACAAGAACTCACGAACAATCTTAAAAACTCCATCTCCAAAGACAATTACGCGTAAAATTAGTAACATCACTTCACATAACTTAGGTAGAGACTATCGGATTTGCAACAAGAGTAAAAGTGGTTGAAAAGCATATAAATATCATTAAATTAAGAGAAAATCATGAAATAATAGGAGTAGGAGAAGTTTTAAGCGAGTGTTAAGGAACTGCAGATGGCCAAGAATTATGAGAAAGTTAAGGAGAAAGATAAGGTCTAATAGGAAAGAGAAGATTATCGAAAGAAATGTCTGCTGGATACCTAATTATAGAAAAAACAGTAATAATAGTAAACTATAAATTGAGATATATAATTATAGCACTTTTTAATTCATTCTTGAAACTATTAATATTTTTAAGTTTTTTATTGGCTACTTTTATTGTAATAAATTTACTTGGAGTATTTTAAAATGTAAGATTAATCACAAACAGAGAGATAGAAGCAATATAATGATAAAGTTCTTATACCATAACTTAAACAGCTTGATTAAATTTCACTAAAAGAATTGAAAGACTAAACAAGATATCAAAATCTGCTTCTATAATTTATATATGATATAATATACAATTATAGCATGTATAAATATATTATAAAATGTTTTATTTAAGCTTCTTGAAAAAGAAATATAGCAGAAAAATAACAAAATAAACATGCAAGATTAAACTCATAACATCAATAGAGATTTACTGGATAATAAGTCTAAATAGAGATTTATCAGTTAATTATCAAAACAGAAAGATATCAAAGACAGACTTATGACTGAGAGGAATCTTCAAAGTTTATTTACCTATTTTATGCTATATGATCAATTTGTGTATATTCTAGAATATTCGTTTTAGTTTTATACAATCTTCACATAGAATCTGCTTTAAGTTATGAGAAAAATAGGAATCAGTAGAACTTCTATAAATTAACACTCGACCAATAGAATAAATTCCGTGATTTCAATCAGTACGGTCAAATGACTCTTGAAGAGAAAAAACTTAATAAATTAGACTTGGATTAATTCAATAATTGGGATACTTCACTAAATCATAATAATGGATCATAGACTCATAGATTAAACTAAAATGAAAATGATTCAGTCAATATAAGTGGTGGATTAATTATATAATTATGTTGGGTACATTTAAGAATTAATATAAATTTTATCATAAAGTTATGCATGTAGGTTGCGATTTAATGTTAAAAATGTAAGCTATTTTTATTCAAAATTATTAGAGGATTAGTTCCAGGTTTAATTCACAATAAAACAATCGGGAGTGTCCCCGTGAAAACTCAAAAACTTTATGAAAACGCAATAAACGGTATGACTAGTTTAAGCAATATTCACTAGCCATTTTTCACAGCCAGAAATAGCAATCGCACTTCTTTAGAAAGATTGCCATCTAGACAGTAAATTTAAAATAATATACAGCAAGTCTCAGGCTATCTGGTTTAGACTAGCAGTAGAAACTAGTCCAAAAGATAATCTAGAGAAAGACTAAGTTTCTTATTTTAATTAGAATTAAGTAATTATTTACAGAAATATTTATAATTACACTAAAGCCTTTATACCTATAAATCTTATTATTTTTATTATTGTAAAAAAGCTTGAACCAAAACATTGAAAATAAACTGAATCTAAACGAATATTAATAACATATAGTTTCAAGCCCTCCCTTAAAGCAATCCAGTCTCCGAACTTCAATTGATAATAATAGCACTTTGAAACATAATAATTTGGAATATTTAAACTCAGATAAAATGAAGAATCTTATTAGTTATAAAGAACCAAATACTAACTAATATGGTTATAACACTTGTATTAATTTAATTGTATCAAAAATATTATTAAATACATTAAATTAATAAATGATATATAATAAATAAATTTACACTATAATAAATCCTATAGTAAATAAAGAGAAAAATCCCATAATTTAAAGAATGAAACTTCAGTAATATTGTAGGAATACATTCGATTTGGGAAAATGAATTAAAATTAAATTAATTAAATATTAAAATCATGGCAGTTATGAAATCCAAAGTTACTCAAAATTTAAAAATAAATGGATTCTACGGTAGATCCCGCAATCTTAGCTGGACTTTATTATTGGCAATATTCTTGAATAATCCCAGGAAGCGAGATATTTTGATTTTGAGCTAACTCCCAAAAATAGTAAAAGGGGTTTTTCTAGCTTGGGCGATGAGATAAATTCATTATAGCAATAACAACCACCGTCTCATTTTTAATGCGCTATCCAGAGAGTATAATATTGTCATGGTTTGCAGACATTTTCCAAAAACATAACTGAAGGTAATTAATAATAATTAATTAATTTTAATTTTAATTCATTTTCCCAAATCGAATGTATTCCTACAATATTAAAAATCAGGTTAAATAAGTATATGATAAATAAAATTTATACAAAATTCAAATTACTTAATATCAGTTTATTTATTTTAATTCTTTATTATATTAAAATGTAAAATTATAACTATTGCTTCTTAAAATTCAAAAAGATTTGAATTTTGATTGAAATTAAACACATTAAATTTAAAATATGAATAATTCATATCATCAGCATCAAGCGTTAATGGAGACAACCAGATAGATCTTAACAAATGAGACTAATGAATAATTTTAGAAATAAATTTAAGAAAATTTTTCCAAAATCATTAAAAAAACTAAGGATTATCATTAATTTTAAGTTTACAACAAGTACTTGATTTATTTTATAGCAAAATATATCATAATAATTGAATTTATTATATTAGATGCATAAAAATTATCACTATTCTAACTGAACAATTTTGATTAAATTTATCAAAATATATTGAAATTTTATCATAAATTTATAATGCAGTAGAAATAAATGGTATTAAAAATAAAGTTAAGATTCCCTCATTATAGTTTTATGCCAAAAATTTCTATTTATATATATTTAAAGACTAATGATGATTATTAGTCGTCTGATTAGTATATTAACACTTAGGACTAAATCTAAAAAACTTCCTTTGATTATCAACAGCATTTAGGAATTATATAGAATAGCTCATTTTTAATAGAATATTCTATTTTTTATTTCCAAGACCCAGATTTCTAGCATCAGATTCCAATTCCTAAAAAAGATCTTAATCAAATAAAACTTATTTTTAATTAAGAAAATTTTATCTGAATGCAAGAAACCTATGAGTATTATGAGGAAAGCAACACAATTCAATCAGATTAATCTCCAAAAGAGTATCCTCACACTTAGTTTCCTTCTAATCATATCCAAGATGGTATTATCAATAATTTCTAACCATCTTCTCCTCACCAACTAGATGAACATTAATTTCAAAATATGTAGTAACAGTAATTTAGTTTCCAGTAGCAATAGTATTAGAATGATCACTCTCGCAAGAATTCATTAACTATGAGTTACAACAATCAGATTAACAGTAATGTTATTATAGGTAAAGGATAGATTTACAAAATTTATTTAAATATTTTTGTTTTTATAAGGAATAGCTGACTGATGGAGTATAAAATATAAAGAATATAGGACTATAATACCTAGATTAAATTAAAGATATCAACTACAATATGTTAATCAATGCTAAATAGAAATAAAATGTGAATAATAAGATTATAAAAACTCATATTCTTACTTTATTTAATGATTTAAAAATTGATTTTAATTTCTCAAGTAGTTTATATTTCTATAGTATCCAAACTTACATGAGCTCAGGTGGGTAAAGTGCTGCTTAAGAATAAAATTATGACTTCTTAATATCTCCAAATTACGTTTTATCAGACGATGTAAATGAGGATGGTACTGCATAGACTCAAAGAGAAAATAACAACTAGGAGTATAACCTTATTTTTTATGATTTTAAATGTAAATTTTTCAAGATTTTTTTTTAATGTTTTCTTTTAAATTATACTAGCAAGAAATGACTTTGGAATCTCAAAACACTAATCAATTTTATGAAACTTAAAATGTTAATCACCTATGAGAGACTTCAAATTTAATAAACCCTTAGAATCACAATAATTATAATGAATATCCCCTAATAGAGTAAATAACTGAAGAAGAAGACTCTATTGATTCAGTCTCAATTAAAAAAGACAACAAAGTTATCTATCCCTATATAACTTCTAATTCCAAAAACCCCAAAACCCCTGCTCAAAATGAGCTTCAATATCAAAATAATCCTAGTTAATGTTACTAACAAATATATTAAGCAAACAAAAGCCAAATTTAATATGATTATAAAAAGCCCAGTTAATCAACACTATCTACTTTAAATTAGCAATAAAATGCTATTTTCGAGGAAAAACATAAATATTTCTACAATCCTTATAAAACTGACACTCTTAACACTTTAATGAGTTTGGAATGTAAATCATAGTAGTATGTACCGCTTAGAGATAGTAGGTTTCAATCATAGAATAGCCGTGGTATTGAAAATAAAAGCAGTAATATTGAGAGTATATAGATATATCTATTTTTTATATATAAGGTAGTTATTAGAAAAATTTGAACAATATATAATAAACTATAATTAATTTTTAAATGAGTAAAATTCAAAACCAAATCATAGAATTTATAGATGAAACCAAGCAAATAGAGTCAGATTTGTTTAAACTTTAAAGAATATAGAGAAAAGAATCAAGATCAAGAATTAACAAAAAACAGGGAAAAAGAGACAAATAAAATCTTAACGAATCCTATCTTTCTCAAATGATTACAAGAGAATTATATTTAAATGTAATTTATTACGAATTCATGAAAATAGATAATTAAAACGAGAGAGAAATTTGATTTAAATTAGATATATTGAGAATAGAGAGAGCCACTGAGTTAGACGAGTTCAGGAATGAAGACTCTCGGGTATCATAGTACTATTTAATAACAAACTAAATCTATTGACCCTAGCGCTGATAATTAAAAATATTATAGTTAAATATAATAATATGGTATATCTTATTAAAAAGTAATTAACAGTTCATTATTTATATTTTTAATATCATAATTTCAATTCCATTCCTTATAAAGAAAATTAAACGGGAACAATATACTAAACTGGTAACTTCAATAGATCTGTGTCTTAACAAAACTATGGTGGCAAGACATCCAAATCCAAAAAATTACGAAAAGATTAAAAAACTACGTAATTAAAATCCTTAAATCATGATTTACAAAATGAGAATGATTTTGGGAAAGTTAATAGGTAAAACGAATAGCAATAGTACTTAGAAGTCAAAGCATAATAGAATATTATTTTTATCGATTTAAAACTAATTGGAGAGTAATATTCAAATTAATTTAACATATAAGCCAGAGAAACTTAAACTAAAAAGGATTTAGGAAAAAGAAAAAGTTCTGAGGGCAGTCGAGGAAAACTAAATATCAGCATAAAAATGAAGAAGGCTTAGAATTCACGATAAGAGACCTCAATTCTTAGTAATAAAAAATAGGAATCATAAATATCTTATATTAATACAACTGCTGATCTATCAATAATAGAGCCAGTTAATTCACATCATTTTGCAAGTTATTAAATGAACAATCTAGAAAGTCTCATCCAAAATGCTTAAGAATTATGAATATATGTTATAGATTTATGTAATTGAAGTTATTATTTCTCAACTTATATAACTTATCATAAATTGAATTATTAGGGATCTAAGATAAAAATCTAAAGCACAAGCCAACATTAGAAACTGTTTAAGATATTTTTAGTCAAATGTTGCATAGATTTAGCATATAAAACGAATTTATAGAAAAGCTGAAACAAGATGATGTGATCTCAAAGTAATTAACACTCTCTTTAAATGAAAATTTAAGTTAAGCCCTAAAAAACAATGAAAAATTGAGTAAAAAGTATAAACGAGCTAAAAATAAAGTTCATAGATTAAAAATTGAATTAAAATCAAAGTAAATTAATCAGCGAGATGATATTAGCATATAAAATACTCAGTATGATTCAAACGTGATATCTAACAATATGTACAACTCTTAGCATTAAAATATGAAAAACAACTTAAGCTACTTCAGTTCTACTAATAATTTTACACAAAATTAATCAATCGCTTTTCATAAAAACAGCAGTGACATTTAGTATTCCAGCAATTCATATATAGCTTAAAATAATCAGAGAGTGTAGTCAAAGTCTAAGTCTTTAACAAGAGGTGCACAAACTAATTAAATTCTAAATTAAAGCAATTAATAAAGCCAATTTACCTAGTAAATTACTTAAAATACTAAGGACTCAAGAAGCTAAAAAGATTGTATAGAATAATATGAGAGAAAGGTAAAGCAACTTATTAAGGAAAACGATACGGTAATATAAGAAATGAGCTTGAAAGATGGGATAATTTATCAACTGCAAACCTAAATATAGTCGCAGGATTTATATAACCAAGATCAGCAAAATAATTTGATTGATCTAAGCTAGAAATTCGATTATCTTCACAGAGCAAATTTTGAATTAGAGAGAGCTAATCAAAAGCTTAATAAAGGTATTTATCAAACTTAATTTTAATCTCACCTCTTTATTTAGATATATTAAAGCTTTAGGAAATAAAGAGCAAGTTAGAGTAGTAAAATTAAAAAACTGACTAAGAAAATGAAAAAATTATAAATCAACTTCAAGAAGAGATAAATCAACTTAAATTCGAAATATAAACTCAAAGAGATATTTCATAGAGGAAACATAGTTAGACAATAAGCAGAGAACTTATTAAAGACTCTTTGTAAGAAGAATAATCTATTAAGAGGGATGAATTCGCTAACTACGTAAGATATTTAAAGAGTTAATAATTAATAGTTTTGCAACATTTTTGAGTTGAATGAGCAAAGTATAACGAATGGTTTTATTTATGAAGTCGCCAATCAATTGAAATATAAAAATCATAATTCAGCGTATTTACACTAAGAATTAGAAAGACTATAAGGGTTTAGAGAGAAGATTGTTCAGATTCTTGAATTAGAAGGTAGTTTTGATAACACTTAGAATTTTTCTTGTCCATCAAGTTCAAGCGTTTCGTAGTATTAAGAATTTAAAGATTAAGCAAGCATCAAAAATAATAATTCAGTATCTGATCAGTCGCTGTTACTCAAAATTCATGAACTTAAATCTTAAAATTATATAAATCTAATTTTATTTTATTTTATCTTCCCTTCAAGATATTGACGAAGGAAAATTCGTCTATTCTTAACTAAGAAATTTACTTGGACTGAAACAAGACTCTAAAGATACAGAAATATTAGATGACGTTTAAAATTTACTCCAAGAAAATAGTAAATTACTTTAAAAGTTGGATATTTTATCAAAGGAAAAAGGACTCTATTCAAATTTCTTAAGTTTCTATTTCGATTTACATAATAAAGACAATATTTTCTGGAAACAGATAAAGAACTTGAAATAAAATTAGAATCAGAAAAAACCAAAAGTTGACTACGATTATGTAAAAGAATGCACAAACCTTCTTAGAACTCATGTATAAAAATAATTATAAGAGAAGGAATTAATTTAAAGCATATGCCAAAATACTAAGGAAGAGTTGAGATTAGATTCTAAACTCAATTGTGTGTAGTTAATCGAGTGCTTGAGGAATTTCATAATAAGGTCACATAATTTGTGAGAAATAGTAAATATCTAAATCTAAAATTCAATATATATATATGTCTTGTTAAAAAGTTAGAGAAGTAATTATATATAATATGGAAAGTTATTTCTTAAAATCAATAAATTTGTATTTGCTTAAGATGAATTGCGTAATTTGAGATAGATGAGTAATATGTAATAAGAGTGATTAATATTGCAAAAAGATCAAATTTATTATAGATTTTATAAAAAGTTAGTGAATTTTTATATTCTTACAATAATTGAATGAAATCTATATGCAATTTTATGAGTGAGTTAAGATATTAACTTTCATAAATTAACAACAAACAGAAATAGGATTGAGATGAATCAGTTATAATCGACCCCTTTTTACTTCATCTTAATCTTGCAATGAAAATATTTATAATTTATCTTTGATACAATTAATAGATTATATATATATATAACCCTATTTAATTAAATATAATGATAGTCAAGAGATAAGCATAAAGAAAAAATTTTAAATTGAGTCTTTAATATCTCATCAAAATTATTAAAATTTATTTTTACTTATATACAATATTTTAGAATATTTTATAAAAATTCAACAATAAATATTTAAATTTAGCACTTTGAAGGATCCTTGATTTTAAAGTGGTATACTTGTCAACTTACAAAATTTTCAGGAAATCCATGAGCTACTACTGGGTTTGAGTCCAGGATAAATATTTCATCAAAATATGAAATGGCATTACTATACTTGCTTGCCAATTATGGTGTCACAATACACGCCCTCGATTCATCCTTAAAAACTGCACATCCTTACAAAGAGATTAAAAGTCTCAAATTTTTATTTAAAAATTTGAACAATAAATGTACATTAAAATTAAAAATTGATATAATCAGCTGTATTTTAAATTTATATTTAATCTTAAGAGCGAAATCCTACAAATTAATGTTTGTACAGATGTAAATTGAATGTTATAGAAAGTTCTCTAAATCATTGTAAAAATGTTTATAATTTTGCTGAATAATTATATGTAAAAATGTAATGCAACTTTTATGGGGGGGGAGTTTCCTGTTTCAAACATTATATTTTTAATTGTTTGGCAATAAAAAATTAAATCATATAAATTTCAATTTCAATTACATTTACCATTTGCTTATAACTTTCAATGATATATATTTTTCAAAGTAGATTATTAATTTTTATCTAAAAAACAATTCTAAAATAATTGATTTTTATTATTAGCTAATATGATTTTAATTAAAATTTGAATTCATTATCAAGGTAGAAATGATCTTTTACAATTGATTATAAATAATTATATCATTATTTGAGCTAAAGATTTTGAGGATTTATAAATATTATATATTTTTATATATGGGGCAGTAAACTTCAGAAGGGGGCAGGAAACTAACTTTTTGGGGCAATGAACTTCCCTTCCCCTTTTATCAATATGAATAATATAGTAAAATTAATAGATTAATTTTACTGAAGCTTAAAATAATACTTTTGATTATAAACCTACACTGAGCTAATTTTAATAAAAGCGATGGAATATTCCATGATATCCACATTTAATAATTTTGCAAGCATTTTGGAGGGCAATATTAAATCATCAATTATTTTTAATTGATAAGCTTTTCTGTATTTTTAATATTTATAAATACATAATCATTCAACTTAAGCATGCATTCGATATATTAGGTTGCTCTTTTATATATTTATTATTATAAATTACAAATATTGCTAAATCAGTTCAATCGAGATTTTTAGATAGACTGGCGGCAAAATAATGTTTTAATTTTACAATTATGAAAAAATATATCAACAAAAAATAGTGTTTTTTAATACAAAATAAAAATATTAATTTGAGTAACATAATTTATAAAATTTTAGACATCAAAATAATCGTATGTTTCTTAAAAGTACAGCGTTATAAAATGAATAGCTTGGTATCATATTATATGACATAATAAAACTCTTTGAAAATCATGGCCTCAAAAAAAATTAATTATTATTTTCATATGTTTTTATAATGATGATAATTTTATTTTCTTTCATGATTATTTTATAATTTTTATTTCAAATTAATTATTCTAAACGCTGTTAAAAACAATAACAAAAAAATATGGCTGAATAAAAAATGGCAGAGTGTGGTTATTTTTAAATATTTATTGTTTAATTTTTCACTTAAGCAAACAATAATAAAATTTTTAAAATTAATATAAATTGGTTGTTTTTTAACAAAGATGAAAATTTAATCCACAAATAAGATGAGATTTATATCTTGCTGAATTAACTGCACTATTGAGCGTTGGTTAAAACTATTCTAATCACTTTAACTCCTATCTTTTACAATAATTTTGAAATTAAATTTAACAAATATAAAAATTTCGAAAAAGTATTTTGCGTAAATTCAATTTAAGATTGTAGTTTAATTTTATAGAATATTTCTTAAAAATTGTATTGAAATTAATGGCTTGAAAAATTAATGAATAAATACTTGATCAAATAACAGGGATAGGATAGATTCAAAACCTCTCAATTTAAACTACGACTTTTTAACGAATTTAATATAATTAAATTCATTCTGCTTGAATTAGGTTCTATAAAATCTACTTCAATTTTATTAATATTAAATTAAATTTTATTAAAATTTTATTAATTAATCAAAGTCCTGAAATAATATATTTAAAAAAAAACTTTGCATTAATAAATATTATAAATCTAGAGGGACATTAGAAATAATGAATGCGTGGATAAAAATCCTAAAACAATAGTATTTTTATAAGAATTTTATTGCGTTCAAAATAATATTGATATGCTATATGTGGTACTCTGGATCATTATATTAAAAATATTAATTTCAAATGACAAGTATAATACAATATTTATATTAAGTTTCATAGAGCCAACATTATAATTTAGTCAAAAAACATTCTTGGAAAATATTAAGAAGATTTTTTACGAAGATTATAAAAAATCCTTTGAAACTTTATATTTTTAATTTTGTTAAATCCTTTGACTCTAAAAATCGAGATCAATTATCTTAGTAATAATCCACTTGGACTGAATTATATTTATTTTCTATATAATTCCGAATTTTTATTGATTTTAGGAAATTAATTCCAATATTTGTATTTTTATAAATTAATTTTACATAATTTACTGAAAATTTAAGAATTAAATGAAATTTATATAATAAATAAATGTAAATTTTTATGTTAAATGAATTACTACAATTCATGTGTATAATATAAAATAGGGAATATTAATAAAACTTAATTTTATTAACAATTAAATGTGATAAAAAAATAACAAATTTAAAGTAAAATCAAGTCTTACATTAAATATATTATTTAATAAGTAAAAATTACCTTAAAATAATAAATTTACTAAAAAATCAATCATAATAACAAAATTATTATTATTTAAATATATTTAAGACTGAGGAGAATTATTGTAAATTTAGAATTTATAAAGAAGAGATCAGATATTAGAAAGGATTCCTCAGCAATAATATAATCTCAGTATTAATTATTGCATATGGTATAATTAAATTAATTTTTATGATTTCTATATATTCAAAAACTGTTTAAAAAAGTACTTTATATATTTTCTATAAATTAATTAGAAAATGTTAATCTAAAAATATTTAATAAATAATTTGATTTTTTTATAATTTTAACTTGAAAAAATTAGTTTTAAAAATATCTTTCAACAAGATTTGATTTTCAAAAATCAAATCTAATTTTTCAAAAGACTTAAAATCATTGAAATTCTCTTTAATTCTTAAATTTTTAAATTTCCATAATAAAAATTATTATTATATTTATTTGATTTAAGCAATATTGAGTGTAATATTATTAGAAAAGACCTTAATTATATAGATCTGGCTCTATTACTTTATAATACAAATAATAAATATATTCAAAACAAGTTACCCAATAATCAAAAAAATGAATAAATAGGAATATTTACAAAACTCAAATTTATTTTCTTTTTTTATCTAGTTTTTAAATATTTTATCTTATCTATTTAGGGGAATTTATCACTAAATTTTAAGATATTTTTTGGTGGTGAAATTATTGAATTAATAATTTATTTTTACTTAGATTAATTATATCATAAAATTATTATAATGTTCAAGAGTTACTATTTTCACATACCTATTTAAAGGTAAGTTAACTTGTTAAAATAAATATTTTTGAATACTATCAATGAATTTATCATGAATATATTAATAGGAATATAATTTTAATGAATTGCTTATGAAAGAAAAAGAGATGTTTCTTTAGATATAAGTAGGAGTAAGTAAGATATTATTTTTTTAAAAAAATAATATAAGAAGTAAATATTCCATACCATATTAAATAAAGCAAAAATTTCACAACATTTTTTATAAATTTTTAAGTTTAATCAATTATTTTGACTTACTAATATGATTTATATACACAATACAGATATTTTAAAAATGGAAATTATCCTATTTATACATTTAAATAATAATTTCATTTAAAATTTAATTGCATATTTATTTTTTATTAAAAATTTTAGGTTTTATATTCTCTCGAAAAAAATAACCAGGCTCTTAACTTCAACTCTTACAGCATATTTAAATCTTTATGTGTTTATTAATTTTTCTTCTTTAATTAATATTAAATTTAATAGCTACCTCGATGAACTGGACTCAATTAAGTTTGTGAGCGCAGACCTTGTACAGCTGGGAGCTTAAAAATCTCACCCTGACTTTACAGCTGAAGAAATAGGTCTCAACCGTAAGATATACCACACTCCTCCTCGTGCTCCTAGACTTAGGTACTTTTATATTATATAATATACTGTTTATGAGAATTAATTTGTATTATTTGAATCAAGATTTTAGATTGCATTAGACATGGTACTTTGATAAATAATTCAATTAACTTATTTTATAGACCTCAACCTGTACCTGCTTAATTCAAATCCAACCTACAAATTCAGCTACCTCAGTCACAGTTCGCTTCTCAAGACACCTAAAAGAATGAAAATATACTAAATTCTTTTGTAATTACATTTATTCTAATTCAAATGATCGAAACATTTAATTTTAAGAACATTCTAACTGGGGAAGTGGTAGAATAGGCAAAACTCTCGTTTGGCACTGGTCTAAGCGAGTTCTAATTTGAGACCTAAACCTGTCTAACATTCGCAGCACTTTAATCACTTGATTACCAACCCCAAACACAAATTTATTTCCCCAGTTATTTCACTTTATTCCTATTAAATTAAGCAATTTATTAATTCTCTATATAAATAAATTTCAGAATTCATTTAAAGACCCATTTCAACCTACCTAAGACAATTCGAAATGTATTTTCTATTTCTAAAAAGATAATAAATGTTAAAAGTTTTTAAAAACAAAGGTATGAATCAATTGATACTACAGTGACCCTCCAAGACTATTCAGGGGTGAACATGATTGCTGCTTTGTAGCCCACTCTCCTTCAGAATTCATCTACTGTAGACTTCACCATTACTCTTAGTGATGATTTTGACATGCAGGATTTTATTTCCTCAAACAACTCAATTTAAGTTATATTTAAATATTAATGAAATAAATTATAGTATATAGAGAAGAATTATTATATACATTGAATTGTCCATATTAAACTTTCAATGAATTCGTTAAATTTTTAACAAAATCCGAATCTTATTTCCGCAGTGAGTTAAATTTAGTTTTTAGCTTTTGAGTAATGATTTAATGTACTATAGATAATTGTAGATTTCCTTTAAAATTTAACGATTCTAAAAATGTTTTTTATTGGTGGTGTCTCATTTAATTAATTAAGTTGAAAATGAGACACAATTTTCATCAAACTATTTATCAAATAATTTCACAAGCAATTCAACTAATCAGTCTGATTAAAATCAAGCTGAAAATCCATTAGATTCCAATAACTAATGTAACAAAGATATTAGTTATACATTAGGGTTCCTAAGATAGTATATTTATATTTCGTAAATATAATTAATATATTTTGATCAAATAAATTTAATTCCTAAGCCTTAACCAATAACAATGAAGCTTGAAGGAAGGAGAATGAGTTTTTTTTCCCAATTATTTTATTAATATTTGTAAAATTTTATTGTGAAAAAAAAATCAAAAATTACCCTGAAAAAATTTTGAATCCAGTTTAACGATATTTATAACGTTTGATAGTCTGATTTTGTCAGATTTAATAATAATAATAATAATAATAATAATATGATCACATTGATGTCTCTGGGGACCCCCGATCGCTAATATTTTTCAATATATATATATAAGGGACTAGCCCTTTTAGTTAGTTATTTAAGTTCGTGTTTTTAGTTAACTTTGGACTTTAACTTTATTCACAAAACTTTCTCTGTCTTCTCTGTCAATCTCCTGTGCCACTCTTTTTTCTTTTTTTTTGTTCTTTTCTTTGTCTTTTTCTGACATTTACTTGTGGTCGTTTAGGTTTAAATTGCTATATAAAGAAGTATTCTTCAAAATTACTCTTAAAAAGAGTGTTGGTGAGAAGTACTCTCTCTTTTATACTTCTCAATTCAATCTCTCCTTAATAAAGAGGACTAAGTTAGTTAATCAATTGGATTTCCCATGATTCAAAATTATGAAATTTGTTCTCATCATGGGCTCTTATGAGTCTTTTAAGAAGTTTAAATCTTATTTCATTGGGGTCGAAATTTTAAAATTCACTAAGTAAGAGTTTGTTTTAAACTTCTTTAGGTTATGTATAGATATCCTAATTGATAATGTATTCCCCTTTCATTTACTTAGGCTTGTCTTTTTGTTCTTCATTTATCAGAGACTGGTCAGTTTCTGATCTGTTAATAGTAGCCTATCTAGTAGTTTCTTCACTATTTAGTAGGTTTTTGGGTGATTCTCTCTGTATCTTGTCTCCTCTAATAGCATTCTGTTATTAAGGAATATCGATTGTATTTTTGGGTGATTCTTCACATATCTTATTGTGGAGTGGAAGATTCCTCTATTAATTAGTTGGTCTATTTAGTAGGGAAATTTTACTATTAGATAGTATCACGAGAGTCTTGTTGATTCTGTACTAGATAGGAGGAGATTTTGGAGTTAAAGAAAGATGGCTTCTTTTGAGTCTCTCCTATTTGCTCCTTTTAGATGGAGGCTCTAGCTCTGAACTCCCATTAGTTAGGGTTTTGTTGAAGGGGTTTCTGGGTGTTGTTTTGAGAAGTATTTTATTTTTACTTAGTGCCTTCAGAGGGTAAGTTCTTAATCTTTTTCCCTTTTGTCATGGGGGGTTTGTGTGGTATTGAAGTGGTAAGTTGTTAAAGATTTGTTAGAATTTTTACCCTTAGTTGTATGTGGAGTTTTTAAGTGAAAAGTTTGGTTAATCTGGAACAAACCAATTGTGTCCGTTCCAGTGTAAGGTTGGATGATTTAGGTGACTTTTTTCCTTAGGGGTTTTTTGGTTCCTTGGTTGAACTCCATACCAGTCGAAGGTCCAGTGTTGATGGTTTGGTCTTCCTTGTTGGTGTTTGACATTGTAGTAGTCGTCAAATTTCTCGAAGGGGTTTTGGATATCGTATTCTGAGCTTGAGTCGGATGAGTAGCCATCTGATGATTCACTGTCGGTTTTCCAACAGTCTGATTCTTGTCCAAGTTCTGCTTAGCTGTACTGTGCTAAGTCTTTGAGAGAGTAGGCTGCTTTATCTCTAAAAAGAGGGGCGCCTAAATTGAGTGACTTCTGGTCGGGGACTAGGTTCATCTAATCACGTTCCTTTTAGTATCAATCTAATTTAATAATATATTACTTGTCAGATTTAATAAAAGATAGTGAGATTAGAATATCACTTTTTTTAATTTAAAAAATAACTAATTTTATAAGAAATAACAAGTTTTATGAAATTAATTTTAGTAAATATTGTAGAAATACATTTGAATTTGGAAAATTAATTATAATTAGATCAAATAAAAATCAAATTAGTGGCAGTTATAGTTGAAAAGTTTAAACGGTCTTGTGCTCATTCGATAGAGAATTCAAAATTAGCTGGACTTTATTATTGGCGGTACTATTTTATAGTATCGAGATAGCGAGATAACTTGAGTTTAATTAAACTCTCTTAATTCATTATATTATACCCTCACATTAAGCTCAAGTTATCTCGCTCCATTGATGCGATAAAATAGTACCGCCAATAATATAGTCGAGCTAATTTTGAATTCTCTATCGAATGAGATCGAAATTGTTTAAATTTGCCAATTTTAAATGCCAAGATTTTGATTTTGATTTAATCTAATTATAATTAATTTCACAAATTCAAATGTATTTCTACAATATAGTCAATAATATGAAGTACTTATTTTATTTTCATTTAATCACAACTTTTCATTTAATATTAATAATAAAATTGTAATTATTTTCAAATTAGTTTTCTTTAATATTTAAATGAGAGTGCTAGTGAGCTCTTTGGAAGAGCTTTAAATTTATTGAGAAAGTCAGTGCTATATAGTAATAATAAATAATATTGACATAATATAAATCATTTAATATTAAAGTATTCAATTAATATTATGATCCCATAATAAGCCTACAATTTCTAATTTTAATAAGAAATATTAATCTTTGATAAATTTCTGATGAAAAAATTTGCCATATTTTATTTATTTTATGATTTTTATAATTCTAAGAAACATTTCCTAATTAATTAAATTAATATAATAATTAAAATTATGCCTGTATTTTTAAAATAAAAAATCATATTTTTTATTTTATTTAATATATTAGATTATTTTGAATTTTTCTTATAATATTGAGCGCAGAGATATTAGATAATAAAAACTTAATATAAAACAAAACCCTTCAAGTTTGATAAATATAAATTCACAAAAAATAGGTCATAGCCAGCACTTAAAATTATTAATATTTGTAAAATGTTGACTAGATTACAAATATTTAATTTAATAAAAATTATAAATTTATATTGTTATTTTCTTAAACTTAAAAAACACAAAGTTTTTTATTGAAAAATTTTATCAGTTTAAGGAAAATGAATAATTTTTAATTAAGTATGCATAGATTTTGCTGATTATTTTATTAGTAATTACAATATATAAGTAAGATAGAAACAAATTTTTATATATAAAATTGTATTATCAATCATATTTCAATGAATAATAAATATTTACGAAATATTTCTAAAATCATTAGTAAACACTATTAAATTTGTTTGAGATAATTTTACCTAGTTTTATTTTAAATATATTTATTCAGTATGTAAGAATTGTAATATCGTATATAAATATATTTATATTTTAATATTTTTTATTTTTATATTAGTAAAATTAATTATAATTGTGATCTTATACATTTTTATTTAAATTATTTAAAAAATGATTAATATATTTTATTATTAAAATAATACTTATCTTGTAGTTTTTAGACATTATAGAGAGCTGCAATAGAAACAAAATTTATATTATGAATTATATTATTATTTAATTTATTTACAAAAATAGAATCTATTAAATTCATAGTATTTATATAATAATTATTTTTATATATTTGGGATTCGGAAAAATGCTCAAAGTTTTTAAAGAATAAAATTTTATGTAATCCTCTTTTTTATTGTTTGATATATATATTTCTCATAAATTTATGATAAATCTTTTAGGTTTTTAAATGTGCGTCGTTAATAACTATATTTTTTTCTCTATTAGAAAGCATGAATACTACCTTAAGACAGAGTAAGGTGGGAAAATGTTTGAAGAGAAAGTACTGTAGAAATTTTACTGATTTCTTAGTAGATGGTTCCTGTATAAACCTAATAAAAGTTAAATATGAAAAAAAATAGTTTAAAAAATTGCCATTTAATTCTTAATTCTTTAATTTTGTTTCTTTAATAAAAAATTGGATTTAGTAACCATAAGAAATCAATAGATTTAGCTTTACTACCACAAGAACGATTCTTGCTTATAATAAAAATTTAAATAATTTATGAGTGCATGGGAGTAATTTATTGTTTACTTAACTTCATCCTATTTTTTAATCTTTAGATAAAAGAAATACTTTTCATTGATATTTTTCACACTCAATATTCCCCAAAATTTCTCAACTAAAATTACTTAAATTTCTAACTACACTTTATCCATTAAAGTTTAGGGGAAAGGAAGTTTCCTGTTAAAGTTTATGATAAAAAATCTTTTGTAGGGAAGTTTCCTGTCAAGAAAAATTTTTATTTTTTTAAATTATTTTTTCAATGAAATTATTTTTTTGACAACTACAAACACTTTATTTGATTTTCACATATTTTTAGTTCAAGAATTAACCTATAGCTCATTATGTATTACTAGATATTGCTTATGTTGAAAATATTTTCATTAATATATCATCTTATTTTTAATTATTTGTCCATAACTTTTAGTAAGAGTTATAATAAAAATATCGTTTTAAATATCAATTTATTATATTAGAAAATAAAGATTGCAATATATCTATTTAACTTTTAATAATTTTTCAATATTCCTTTAGCATTTAATGAGTAAAAAATAATTAATTAAAAAATTTTATATATAAATTTAAAAGAAAAAAATATACTTGACAGGAAACTTCCCCCCCAAAGTTTAATCTAAATAAAATAGATTATTTCTCCATAAAAATTTTAAATTCTGATTATATATTTTTTATTGTATATTTTTAGAAAATTTTCATATTTACTTATTGAAAACAAATTCTATACTTATTTTTAATGATACAAATATATCTCAATTATATATACATATATATATATATATATATATATAATATTTTTATTATATGCGATTCATTTTAAGACAAAATCTGTTCTCTTAATAATGAAAGATACTGTTGATTATGTAGCGAGTAATCTGGAAGCAAGCAGAAATCTAAGCCTCTAATCCTCAATTTTTGAGTGCCCTATGATTAAATCATAATCAATATACTTGATAAGCTGCGAATCTCAAACTATTTATTGCGCTTATACATAAATCATATTAAAATAAGGCAAGTACCAATTAAAAATACTTAATTTTTATTTTTCTTCATAAAAGTTTATGTGTTTTATGACATGTTTTTATATAAATTAGAGTACTAAATAGCAATAAGAGACATTCTCACAAAGTTCTAGCAATAATCATTCAACACTTATATTATAATTATAGTCGATATACTAGTCAAAGATAATAATAATAATAATAATTATTTGATAACATTGAGGCTTCTAAAGACCCCCGATTTTAATAAGCTTGGAAGCTTATAAGCGTCAAGCCCTATTATCTTAATTTATAAATTTATATCATCTAATCTGTTCAATCTCTCTGGTTGCTCAAATAGATTCTGATTTTTAATTATTTTCAGTCTAATATTTCTCTTTCATCTGAATAGTGAGTTCTTTTGAGACCACAACTGTCTTAAGTACATTCTTTCTTAGTAGAAACTGAGTACGTACTTCTTTAATTCTCTCTCCTCTTTTTCTCCATTAATAGAATGTCTTCCATCATAGACTCCGAATTCTACGAACTCTTGGAGTTCTTACATTGTTTCGTCGAAGGATCAGTCAATGGAGTTATAGACTGGACACCATTTCCCATTGACTTTAATTCGTGCATCCATATTTCTTGAAACATCTTTATTGAGTTATTATTAATTAATAAATAAAAACCAAATTTTTTATATATAACTTATTAAATCCTCAAATGATAGGATAGGATCATATCTAGATTCAGGCTCTAGATCTATGGGGTAAGGAATCTCGGGGTCTCTGGGTTTTCAAAAGTGTTTCCAGGCTTTGGTCCTCAATTTTTGACTTAGTTTGATAAGTGTCCTTACTCTTTTGTAGTAGGTGGATGTTGTTTGTTTTTAGATAGCTTTTGACTTTGGGTGATTCCCCAAATATTTTTGTTAGTTTTGGATCCACTTATTTTATTAATTAATTATTATAAATTAATTTTGGAGTGATTCTCTAATTTGATTAATTTCTTATTAAATTGATATTAAAGGTCGTGACGTATTAGAGTTTGCAAGGAGGTGGTGGTTCCTATAAAAATTTGAGATTTAAATTCTTCCTATTTAGTAGTGATAAGTTGAGGGTAGGTGCGTCTCTTTTGAATTCCAAGGTTCCTCTCTTTGTAGTCTTGTGAGGGAGGTATTAATGTTTCTGAGGTTTTTGGACAGTGGTGTTTTGTTTGTGACGGTATGGTTTCTTAGTTAGAGATGTGTTTGATAATTACTGACTAGATTTCTCCGGTCTGCCCTCAGAGCCAACTTGAAGTTTAAAATGTCAATATGAAAAGATATGGACTTTGGTTTTGGTTTGCTGGAGCTGGGTCGTATCTAGGAACTAGTCTACTTTTTCTGATATTCTAATGGCTTGGCCCTCCAGTTGCTAATTCGAAAATTGAAGCAACCTTATTGATTTAGGGTGAGTTCTCCTATGTTCGAAGTAAAGCCGGTTTTCCCAACGGGTTGGAGGGCGGGTAAAAAAGTAAGAACTGATTTAAACGTGTCAAGGCTGTATACTCTATAATAGTGGCCATTCGTTAGAGTATTAAGCGAGTATAATTAAAATGGGGAGACAGTTAAAATTAAATAAAAAAAGAGATTAAATAAAATTATGATCATCTCAATACACAAGAGTAAAGATCAAACAGTCACTAGTTTGAATTATATTTGAGTAGATCCTTATTTAAATTTAATTAACTAATCAACTAACTAAAAATGGAATTTTTGCTTTTTTATCATCTTTTCTGATTTTTTTTATTTTTGTTCATCGATCAAGTAGATGCTGTAGCTGATCTTCAAGTTTTTTCATAATTTTCATAAATATCTTCAGGGTATCTTCAGGGTATCTTCAGGATATCTTCCTTAAAAATTTTAAAGTGTGGAGAGTATGGAGAGTGTGGAGCCCAATATTGCCAATAATAGTAGTAATAGCACTAATATTCTCAAAATCAAGCATTATTATGAGTCTGGGATTTTTTCTTAAACATCTTGTTTTTCTAAAATTCATAGATGTGATGTCTAATGTTGAAGATGATGTTGATGTTGATGAAAACTATGAAAAAATCAGTGATCTAAAATTTTGAAATTCTCTTGAATTTCAACCAGACTCATAATAATGCTTGATTTTGAGAATATTAGTGCTATTACTACTATTATTGGCAATATTGGGCTCCACACTCTCCATACTCTCCACACTTTAAAATTTTTAAGGAAGATATCCTGAAGATACCCTGAAGATACCCTGAAGATATCTATGAAAATTATGAAAAAACTTGAAGATCAGCTACAGCATCTACTTGATCGATGAACAAAAATAAAAAAAATCAGAAAAGATGATAAAAAAGCAAAAATTCCATTTTTAGTTAGTTGATTAGTTAATTAAATTTAAATAAGGATCTACTCAAATATAATTCAAACTAGTGACTGTTGATCTTTACTCATGTATATTGAGATGATCATAATTTTATTTAATCTCTTTTTTGATTTAATTTTAACTGTCTCCCCATTTTAATTATACTCGCTTAATATTGTTGTACTTCTTTCTAAGTACCAATGGAGGTTCTAATTCCATCAGGGGGAGCTCTTTTCTGACTAGACAAGGTGAGACTAACACTTCAAGTTTTGAACGGTTCGTCTGGTCCCCCACGTTCCAACTCAATTCTATTTACTTTTTAAGATAATTATATAGTCAAAGATAATAATTAACAAATCATATTAATACCCATAATATTGCTAAATTATCCTCTTAATCTATATTTTCAATTCTTTTTATCCTATAAAGAAATTTATAAAATGTTTAAGGATTTTACTTATTATATTGTCTCTTTTTTATTTAATTAATACTTTCAATCTACTCTTCACTCTTTTCATGTTTATTCTTAATAATTAGTCATTAGTCTATAAATTTTAATGTTACCCACCTCGATAAAACCTCTATACCTGTCTCATACTTCTTATTATATTTATTATGAGTAATCTGGGTTTAAGTAGGAAATTTTATTATTCAAATTTGTACATATATATTAAAAGGTCTGAAAACGTTTTTATTTAAAAGGTTCTGAATTAAAAAATTAAAATTAAAGTATAAATCAATCAATGACATTTGTAATTTAATGATAGTTTTTAAATGTTTCTAATATAATATATATCATTTAAAATCTACTTATTTGCATAAACTAAAAAAGTCAGTAAATTAAATTAATTATTACGTATAAATAGATTAAAAATTGACCATTCATATTATATAAGTCATATAAAGATTTAAATTAAAAACTCAAATTTATTTATATAATCTAAATAATAAATGATCCCTTCCATTCTATATTTTTTTAATATATTTTCTTATGTGAGAAATAAAAGTCTAATATAGTTTTCAATTATATTCATTCATCTAATTCTAATACTTCGCTCTCTAGTTATTCGTAAACAATGCGTGATGAGCAAGACAGATCTTCCAATATATTATAATTTATTAAAATTCATGAAATATTAAATGCATTTAATCACTATATAAAAATAACCAAAAGAATTTAATGGGCTCTTTTATAAATGTTCACTTGATAAAACTTTCATTTATTAATAATTCAATGATAAAATTGCATTAAAAATATAATTAAATTATAAATTTATAATTTATTTTTATCAAATTATTCAAATATATGAGACAGGGTTTCAGAAAGACCTAAATGAATATAGGTAGAATAAATGGCTTAAAAAAGAGGTAGTTTTTCTAACAAATAAAGTATTAACAAAATTATTAAAGTTTATGACTAGTTGGATTAATTAATTTTTTATTTTATTATAATAACTTGCTTATTTGTTTCATATTATGGTGAAATCCTTGCATGATAAAACATTAAACATTATACTATATAATGTTGGATATAGTAGAAATTTTGCAATACAGATTTTTCGTAATATTACAAAGTTTCCAGTATCTAGGAGGCTTAGCAGAATTAAATATTTACTTAACTTGAACAAAATAGTGACAAACATTCTTTCTACACACTTGACTGGTGATAGATCATTAATAAATGAGAGAAATGTTAAGTCAAGTCATGAGTAGAAAGAGTGAAATGTGAATAATTTTATTTTTATAAATATATAAAATTCTATTGAAAATATAATGAAAAGAAAAAAATTATGAATCAATTATAGTTTTCTCTTTATTTTTTATTTGAAAAATAAATTTATTAGTAGTAATTTTAATATATTTTTTTTCTAGTATTTAAAATATTAATAATTTTTGGATGAGATTAGAAAATTTATATTTCGTGGACAGCTACTATTTAATATTGCGAAATAAAAACTAATTTGAAAGGAAATTTTTATATTTTTATAAAAATAACGATTAAAATTAAAGAATATATTTTATCTATAAAAATCAACATAATCCTTTATTTTAGCCTCATTATATGAAAGATAATTACATTAGAATTTAGATCGGCATTTCTATATCAATATTACAAAATTAGATATTGAAAATAAAAAAATCTTAAATAATTTTAGATTATCCAAAATTGTTAATTACGCATATTAAATCAAAAAATTAATATTTTATTTCCAAAACATATACATGTTCATCATTATTAAAATTCTAATAGTTTAAGATAATATTTCAAATTAATCATTATCATAATACAATCACTTTTTTTAAAAAAAAAACAAAACATTTATATATATATATAATTTAAATCTTATAATTCTAAAGTACCCCTTATTAAAATTAAGAATAAATAAAATATATTAATTAATTGATTTATTTATTAAATCACCCTCTCTGAAAGATCCTTCCTGATTATTATAGACAATTAATATAAATTAGAGGAACCATGATGCTCCTACCCATTCCCATTCCAAAAATTTGTTTATTTCATTTTAACATCTCAGTTTTCGAAGTATATGGTAGCATAACTAAGCTATTCAATATCATTTATTGAATTAAATTGAGATTATTTCATAGATTAATTAGAATAAGATATAATATAAAATTACAATCGTAATTCCAAAATAAATTTGAGATATTCCTTTGTGACAACATAAACAAATAACTTATTGTAAATTATAATATTCCTCATTCCTTCATTTCTTTAGTAGTTGTAATCTGACTCTGTGGATCTAATAAATTCTACACTAACTCTTTGCTATTTTTCCTCTAGCTGTTAAAATAATTTAAAAATTATTGAGTTTTCCCAAAGACTAATTATTTTAAAAATTGAAATCAAAAGATGGATTATAAAGCTATAAAAAAGTGAATAAACTTTATTTGAGTTTAAAGCTGTCATTATTGTGATCTTCTTCAAGCAAACCATTACTTCCATGATTGGCATTACTCATTTAAGACATTGGCTATTAACCATTAGTGTTTCTTCTTTGAATATTCTCCCAGTCATCATGATCTTATTGCTGATTTTAAGCACTATCTCCATTTTCCCAGGCAGCTCTCCTTTCGAAATAGTCATTGTTTTGATTGTTATTCTCATTAAGCATGGTTTTTATCTTTCTGAATATACTCTATTGCAAGTATGAATTGAGTAATGTCATTATTATTAAATTGACTTACCGTTGATACATCACTGACTATACCCATAGCTTGCTTGCTTTTCTCGCTTACTGTAGCTACCACAGGGTAAGTCTCTTCAGCTTAATGTAATCTTTCACTACCTCTATCTTTAAGCTAAGAACCAATTTGCATAGTTTTATCTGCAGCTGAGTGCACAAAATTCCCTACTTATTGTCTCACCCCAGTTTCCTCTATTTTTTGGTTTATCATAGAAGATACTGAGTTTAACATCCAAAGACCGGTGTCCACTGCTTTTATAGTACCCATTTTTGCTTTTTCCAAAAGTTCAGAGGGGCTAAATAACAAATTAGAAACTTAAGCAAATAAGTTTATTTGCCACTTACTTTGGAATCATATCTGATAGACCCATTCCCTCTTCTTCATCTTAATTGTCTTAATTTAATAATTAATCTGCAAGTGGTTTCTCTTAAATTAATTCTCTTCCTTCATTGTAACTAAGCTCTTCATCGTCAAATACTTAGCCATCGACAATGCTTCTTAACTATACAAAAACACGAATTAATTGCAAATCTGACGAAATCTCTTGAAGATTTGTTCAATAAATGCTTGAATAAACTAGACATGATGTCATCCTCTCAATAATTATGAAATGACAATTAAAATCCCAATCAATTGAGGAATTATAGTCTTACTCTTTATCTATAGAAGTCCGCGGCCTTAGTCTTGTATCTATACTCGACGCTATCCCC
Source organism: Oxytricha trifallax (assembly GCA_000711775.1). Taxonomy (NCBI): domain Eukaryota; phylum Ciliophora; class Spirotrichea; order Sporadotrichida; family Oxytrichidae; genus Oxytricha; species Oxytricha trifallax. The sequence goes on from ARYC01002541.1 coordinate 43,495, forward strand.
AGCTAAGTCGTATTTCTTGAAAAACTCATAGAGATTTTTGTTTCCACCTAGTGTCATCATTTTTAGAGCTTTATCGCCCCATGTGTCGATTGTCAATGAACGCACACTCGAGTAATAGATACCTAGAGATTTCTAAGAAATAATAAAATAGAATCAGATTTAGATTAAATAATTTATTATAAATTAGAGCTCTGTGAAGAGGAGCACATTGAGAACATAAGAAAATACCGTTCGAAGCAGAAGCCCAAGTTGGATTTTATTGGCCTATAAAATAATGATTATTATTACAAAGAACATTGCGAAAAATTAAAGTTTATAAGCTCATATTATTTTGCAAAAGCGTTTTTCACATATTATTATATGATAAAGTTATTAAGCGATAAGCAATTAACCAAAGCGAAATACTACTTACCACAATCAAAGCATTGCTTATTTTCAGGGTAGGAAAGTAGCTACTTAAATACTAAATCTGAAATAGTGTTATCTATTGACTATTGCTGATTTGATTCCATAATTTTGTAATTAAATTTTTCGATAGAATTTACTAATAATTTATTAATGATTAGTTTTAATTATTCATGTATCTCTCTATGTAAATTTAATAGTTTTAAATCTTATATATTGACTATACCAGTAGTTTTGTAGCGACAATTAATTCAATAGATAAAAATAGCTGATGTTATTATAAAAGTAACTATTAATTTAAACAAAGATAAATGGGTAACCGATAGAAGGCTGCTGGTAGTAATGGTGGCTACTCTGACAAAGATGTTTAGTAAGCAGTATGTGATATTCGCTAGTTTTATTTTGATAATATTACTCATAATTCATTAAGCACTGATTAAACTTTACATCCCATAATCATTATTGATACTCCGGATACCCTGCATATTTGAATATTGCATGAACTTTACTGATCATTAACTGAAATTCCCTTGATATTATATGACAATGGAATTAATCCTTTCTTTATAGAGTGACAGCAAGAACAAGACACCTGATGCTTTGAAAAACGGTGTTGTAATGGACAGATCCTGCACAGACATCCTGATGTGCACAGTCTTCGCTATATTCTTTTGTGGAATGTTTGCAACAGCTGCCTACGGGTACGCTAAAGGAGATCCTTTGAAACTGATAACTGCCTTTGACTCGGATGGCAACTAGTGTGGCAAGAGTGGGACTCAGTACGAAAACTATAAAGCACTCTTTTGGCCTAACTTAAATGACTGGGAGACTAACTCAAACGCATTGGATCAAACAGTTTGTGTCAACTACTGCCCTGATCTTAATTTATTTTATAAGTAAATTACAGTGAAAAATTGACTATTTTTAATAATTAATCAGTCTACAACAGCACTTTGCATGACTAACAGTCAGTTCTCCAGTTGTCCAATAGCAAACTACGAAACTAAAAGATGTAAGTATTATCAGTTTCAGTCTATTACTATATATTAACTCCGATTACTAAACAATATACTTTATAGATATTGGAAGATACTGTTTGCCTACTAGCACTGACCTTTAAGATAAAATTCTTAATCGCTTTGCTTCTGGAAACTCAAATTCTATGTATTTAATATGCAAAAGATATTTAATACTATTTTATATGATTATAAACCTTGCTAGGTATTTCGGTGACTTGGCTGCTTCATGGTGGCTATTCCTAGTAATGGCAGGAATCTCTGCAACTTTATGCTTCATCTATCTCGCTCTCTTAAAATGGACTGCCAAGCCCATTCTCTATATCTCTTTGGTATTGGTGTTCTTGCTCCTCCTTGGTGGAGGGTTCTACGTGTTTTATATGGGAATATAGTACAAGGGCAACGACTACACACGGGAAGTAATGATTGGCATGGCCATATTGATTTGGATTATGTGTGGACTGTATGTTGTTATTATCTTCTGCTGCTGGGGTTCAATTAAACTTGCAGCTGCCATTATTGTTTCATAACATGAGATTTATTTCGAAATTTATGTGTTGCAATAAGTTGTTTTCAATTCCAATTAATAGGTAAATACAAAATTAAAAACATATATAATTTTACTATATGTAAGCCGCTTCTGACTTTGTCCGTAAGACTCCTTAGATAATGCTAGTTCCAGCCATGTTCTTCCTAATTATTGGAGTTTGGATGACTTTTTGGATTATTTCTGCCTATTTCATTAAATTTATAATATTTATAAATCAACACACATAGTTCTGCCATTTGGGTTTACAGTTGCGGTGAGATTTACAAGAGTGAAAGCTCCCCCTTTGCTGAGATCAAGTGGGACACTACCACTAGATATGTGTGGATCTATCACATCTTTGGCATGTTCTGGATCAGCGCTTTCATCCTCGGCTCTGCTTAATTCATCATTCAATATTTATAGAAATACTTATTAGTTTAAAAATCCCTTCTTGTTTTTAATGCATTGATATGAAAGTATTTTATTATTATTATTTGGGACACTATTTTTAATTTATTTATGGATTGCAGCAGTGTGCAGTTTATGGTATTTCTCCTAGGGTGGTAACTCAGACGACAAAGGCAAGGCATCCCTCCGCATGGGCATTAAATGGATCTTCCGCTACCACGTGGGCACAATTGCCTTTGGTGCTCTCGTTATTGCTCAAGTATAATATAAATAGTAAAATTAATATGTTTTATAATTAATTGTAGTGAAATCAAGCAAATTAATCTTACGATAGAAGTGGAACTTACAATTATTATAAATAAAAAATAATTGTATAAATACAAATCAATTTTTAGCTTCCAGAATATATTTATACTTTCTATTTTTATGCTTTATTTTTTATAAATTAATTTATTTTAACAACCTCTAGTCGGTAATTATTTTGACTAATTTTTACTTCCCAAATGCAATTATATTTTAGGAGTATTGCCATAGTGCAAATGATAAAAGTGATGTTTGAGTACATCCGAAGAAAGGGTGAGAAGATGACCAATGGAAACTGCTTCCTCAAGCTCTTATTCTGTCTAGTTAGATGCGTTATCTGCTGTTTGGATGGTTGCATTAAGTTCATCGCCAAAAACGCCTATATTCAATGTGCTCTCACTTCTAAGAATTTCTGTTCTTCTGCATGGCTGGCTTTCTGTTTAGTTGTTATACATTAAAAAATATTTGTGTTTTAAGAGCTAAAGATATGTGCATCATTATTGATTTGGCTAGTTTATAAACGCTTATTCTTTAGGTTGCTTTCATCCCAATTGTCCAAAAATATATTTAAATGTAAAATTGTTAGAAACGGTGGAAGGTTTTCAATGACAGCAAGCGTGGGCTCTCTTCTATTATTTATCGGTAAGATGCTAATCTGTGGTTTGAGCGGCTGGATTGGCTACATCATTGTGATGAATTCAAGTCTCTAGGATGAAGTGTACTCCCCAGTCTTCCCAACAATCGTTGTCATTTGCATTGCCTGGCTACTTGCTGGTGTGTTCTTGAGTGTCTTTTCATTCTCAGCAAATACTATCCTCCACTGCTTCATCATAGATGAAGAAATCAATTAATTACTATACATTTATAGTGAAATATGTATGCTAATCAAGGGAAATAGACAGCCAGACAGCTTGAAAGAATTCTTAGAAGTTAACGATAAACTCCACTAGAATAGAGCTAAAGTTGGCAACAATTAGCAATTAATTAGTTAATTTAATTTTTAAACATCCTACTCCCCTCAATATCCAAATTTTTAATAAAGAAATTGCTTGTTCTTTATACTAAGACTAATCTTTATTATGAATTTTTGGAATGCCCATTAAGAGTAATACTAAGTTGTGAATCAAACTCAATCAGTCAACCACACTCAGCATGGTGGTGCCAATGGTCAAATTAATGCCCACGCAAATAAAATGTATTGACCAAGCTAATTGCTTAGAAAATATTACATTGCACATAACTAAACAATTATGATGCCGAAATTCAACAATTTATTTTATTTCACTTAACCTTTTGCTTTTCTAATTATTTATATAATGAAAATTATTGATAAAATTGACAAATAATAAACAATTCAATTCTAAGATGATTAAGAAATCAAATCAAATTTATTAATAAAATAAATAATAATAATAATGAAAATAGCATAAGTATTTGAGTTTGTATTCAGGAATCAGCATAACCACAGTGAATTCGCGCATTTCTGTTTGTTTATCTTCCTCATGTTTATTTTTATCACTTTCATGCAAGGTATCAAAGTTGTAAGTATTTATCATCACTATATAAGTAGTTTATTTAATTATTTTACTTGATATTTATTCTTACCGATTTCTTGAAATAATTTTTATCTGTACTTTTTCATGCAATGGATATCCAAATATTTTGATAAAATTTGTCAAAGAATTGATTAGAAATATTGACGATTTTTATAGTAATTAGAGGAGAAGATATCATATTAAAAGCGATTATAAACACAGAGAAGACATGCGCAAGCTTTGCCTGGTGGTCTGAATAGAGCCCAGAATAATCCAGGAGGCATTGGCTAATCACAAGTATTTGGATAGAACATGAATTCAGGCTATATAAAATATTGAAATATGAAACTATTATAATTTAAAAACGATAAAAATATAGTTAGCTATAATGATAGTAGTAGTAATGCATTTACTCCCAATATTATCATAATTTGTGTGTTTTAATTCTAAAGCTTTTCTTAAGATATATTTACACTATATATTTTATCAATAACGGGAATACAGGGAACAACCCAGTCTTCTAATCTAATTTTTCCTCAGCTTCAGAACTGCTTCACAATCAAAATAAGCAGCAGTAATCTGCCAACGACAATATATTATCTATTACTATTATGTTTATGTATTATTTGTTAAATCCAAATATGAACATAGAATCATTCAGTCAGGTGAAACTGAACACTCAGAACATTGTGGTATAAGGCACATAAAACAAGACAGTAAACAATCAATAGCAAATGTAGCAATAGCATTAATAATAAATCATGCAAATTAATAAGTAAGTTGAACACAATTCTTAATGTGAAGTGTACCGTATTTATATTTATTGATATTGTAACAAAATTTCAATTTAGAGCTGCATTGTTTGAGTAGCTGATACAAGAAGAGAGTTAACCTGAGGGATTTAGAATTATCAGAGAGAAGCCAGAATATATAATAATATATAACAACTATTGGAATTAATCTTTGTTATCAGAATTAAATACTCATTTCATTATAACGCTATTGTATCACAGAAAGATGACGTGGAAAACCCAATCTTTCGCATTGACAGTCTTATTGACAAAGTGACTCCAAAGTAATTAGTCGAAGTGTTGAAGGGTCAGCTATAAATTTCATCCTGGTTGGGGAAGCAGGTGCAATCCAAGGTCATCCAGACAGCTGCAGACGGCAGTGAGATATTCTCTACAATTTACAAAAGAACTCAGCCCCCTCTAAACAACAGAGAAGTGATTCACCGTCGCCTCATAAACTTCGATGACTCTAAGCACACTTATTTATTCAACTACACAACCTAAGGTCTTGAAAATATCAACCCAAATTCCAAGCAGTCAGCCTCTGCTAAAAAGAAGCATGCTCGTGCTTATCACGCACTCTGTGGAATTGTAATTAGAGCTGGTGGCTTCAACGAGAAAGGGGAAGTTAATGCAGCTAGAATCTTCTATGTGATGTAGATGGAGTTCACAGGGTAGTATGTCAAGGTGGAGGACTAAGCGAAGGGCATATCGCAGTATCTGGTTGAATTTATAGAGAAATTGGTTGATAAAGCCTAGAGAGTTAAGACTAATTGATTAAGACATAATAGATATTAGGCTTTTGCTTTAATTTAGATAAGAAAACTTGTGAAATGGCTATATTATAAATATAGTAATCAAATTAAAATTTCTATTTCATTGCCATTAATTACATATATCACGTTTGGAATATGCAAGAATCAAAGAAAGATATATAAAATATTATAGAATAATTAATTTATATTATAAGATAAATCTACTAGAATGCTATTCTTTAGGTTGTAGCTTTATTTAACAATTTACAATTAATATTAATAAATAAGCAATTATTATCATGGTTGATATAAATTAAAGTCAAAGCTACTAAGATTAGACTAGTGCCTCCATATTTCTCACTCCTCATCAGGATAGTAAAAAGAGTCTTTCCGAGACTAACGGCCTCACTTATGACCAGGCTTTAACTCGTGCTGGTGGATTCGGTAGGTTAATATGTTTTATCACTCAAAAATTTATAAAATTCTGAAAATGAAATTAAAAAGTAACTGCTAAATTTCTATTTCTATTTCTGATTTTTTTAAAACAATTTAAGAATAAAATAACTTATCCAAATTAATTAAAAATTTATTGATGTTTCATTCCTAGTTACTAATGACATTGAATTTTCTTATTATAAGATTGACTAATTGCACATGTATAGGTTTATTTTAATGTTTCAGTACGTTGTTTATGTTGATTGCTTACCTTTCGAACGGCTATATTTTCTATGCACTTACCTACCTGGAGCTGTTCCCCGAATATATCTGCCCAGGAGGCGAGGGCACATGCGGACCCAAGGATAAATGTACTAATGAAAATATTCAAGTCGACTGGAGTAGTGACAAGAGTTTTATAATTAAACATGAAAATATTAATGTTAAAATATTATTGGAGTCTGCACAATTGGGTTGAATTGTTCAATTTGGAATGTAAGTTGAAGTATAGTTCTAAAAATATCTTTTAATTAAACTAGATGTTTGTTTTCTAATATGAAACTGATGCTTAAGTTTGAATTATAGGTGTTGATTCCATCAAAATCATCAATATATAGTATTATAATAAATTAAAATCGGTCTGTTGGGCTCTATGTATTTCGCAGGTTGGACTGTCGGTTGCTTTTTCGTTCCACGCTTAGGTGACTTAATGGGCAGACGTATCCCATGCCTAGTCAGTAATGTATTTTCTTGCTTTATTGTATAATAAGTTAAAATAACTGTTGATTAGAGTTGTTAACATTAGTGTTTTTAAAAATTTTGAGCTTCGTGTACCTGGGATTGGTTCTATCAAAAAATTTAGACTTCTCAATTGCTATGTTTTTCTTCCTTGGTCTCACATGCCCTGCCAAGAGTAACATTATATATGTTTATATGCTTGAATTGATACCTGTTAAATTCCAAACTGCAGTTGGTACTAACATAATTTATCATCAAATATTTTAATAGTAGGTACTATGATGTTGATATTTGATGGAGGCTCCACTCTTATTATTACTATTTACTTCAGATTCATATCAAAGAATTGGCTTCCTTTCTAAATATGGGGACTAACCCTTACAGCAATTTCTACAGTAGCTATGTTTTAAATAAGTATAATTATAAGGAATACAAATCTTTTTATTTCAATTATATTTAGATTAAAGTTCCTAGTTCCAGAGTCGCCAAAATATTTATGGAGTGCTAAGAAATTCAAAGAAGCTAAAGAAAAGTTGGAGTTCATTGCAAGATTCAATAGAAATATAAATTATAACAGAAAATTCAAGTTTGAAACTGAGATTCAAGAAGAATAGGGTAATAGAAAACAAATCAGTGCATCAAACTTATAATATAAATAAATTTTAGGTATTTAATTATGACTCCCTACAAATATGCTGGGAGTATATTTGATAATTTTTTCAAATTAAGTTTATACAATTCCTTGTCAAATTCATAGGAAATCATGAAGATGGCCGATAAAATAAACTACACAAACGACACCCTAAAACCCACTCAAATCGATACTTCAGCTCTTCTTATGAAAGACGGAGCCTACAGTCCAACTGAGATAGAATAAGAGCGCTAATAATAGAATTAAGCAGATAACTCTCTAGATGCTCAGCCTCCTTAGTAGTAGTAACCTAGTGGGAAATTAGGTGATTTATTTAGAGATAAGACTCACCTATAAAATTTGATTATCATATCGTTCTTATGGGTTGTAGCCTCTTTTGACTATTTCCTGATCAATTTCTAAATGAAATACATCGATGGAGATATGTATATCAATACTATAGTCTCTTGCGTGAGTGAAGTCGTCGCTTACATAGTCTCCGGAGCACTTTATAACACTATAGGAACAAAGATTTCATTTATAGGGTCCTTTGTTCTTGCAATTATTGGCAGCATATTTTACATCACCTTGGGAGATACTTATAAGGGTTTGATTCCTGTAATGATCTTAAGTGCTAAATTTGGAATTAGTGGAGCATTCAATCTTGTGTACTTGGCTAACACTCTCTTCCCTCCCATCTATGCAGCTACTACTTTTGGTATCTTTAATATATTTGCTAGACTTGCTAGCATGCTCGCTCCTCAATTCGCTGAGTTTCATAAGCCACTACCCATGATAATATTTTGCATTATGGCTGGAGCTGCTCTTATAGTCTCACTATTTATTAAAAAGCCCAAAATACAGGAGTGAGTATATTGGTAGTTATAGAAGACATCTCTCGAGCATTGTTCTTCAGAACTACTCTAATATTAATATCAATCTTTTAAATCGATATCGAGGACAAATTTCCTATCATCAAAATCAAATTTATATTTAATTACGCTTACCATTAATCCTATCAACTCATTTGGAATCACTATGGTATTAAAATAATATTACAACTTATCTTTACTCTAAGAAAGTCACATTAAAGAAATATAGGGAAAAATAAATTTAGGGAATTTTAGATATTACCGAGATTTAATTATTATAAGATTCAGAATATAATGCAAATATTTAATCAAAGTTATATTAATTGTTAACTTGCAAGGACGGAGTCTTAGAAAAATGAAAACTTATAAAAGTTAAATAAAAATATTTAGAGTCTAACATTAATTTCATATGTAGTTTATGAAATATTTTAAGTTAGTAGTTGCTATTGAGTGAAGATAGAGAGTTCGAGGTGAATAGTTTATCTAGGAAACTTTTCATTAATATCAACGTTTCAACAATTACTAATGACATTATTAACATGCAGCCTATCGAGTACTCAGATTTATAAAATAATTTATAGACATGTTTTAAAGATGTTAAGTTTATTTTTAGATGACGACGATGGATAGACAACAATTCACATCGATAATGAGTATTTTGAACCTAGAATCTCACAACTGACTAGTATCTCAAATGTAGAAATAGTGACTTTGGATGAAGTCATTCTAAGAGCAGGAGGCTTTGGTAAGTATATATAAAATTTAATCTAAGTAAGCTTATTACCACTTCATTATAGCCACTTTATCTTTTCTTAACGATCAAATGGATATACTAATTAAAACATTCTTTTCTAGGCTGATTCCAAATACTCATGGCAGTATTTTACACTATCGCGTTTGTTTCAGGAAGTGTCCTTGCTTATTCCAGTACGTATCTCGTATAACAACCTGCTTACGAATGTCAAGAGGTTCCCGAGGGACCCTGGGAAAGCTGTGACAAAGAAACTGCGTGTGGAGATGAGATACATTCTTGGAGAGTGGACTGGGACTCACCTGAAAGCTTAGAAAACTGGCTTAACATGTTTGAGCTGAATTGTAAGTCATCAAATTCATCCATAAGAATTCTTGTCGTTATATGGATTTCATTTTTTTATAATCTTCAACCTATTTATTAACATTTTTTATCAGGTGCTCCTGTTGTAAAGACAAGCTTACTTAGTTCTATGTACTATCTTGGTTACTCTATAGGGTGTCTCTTTATCCCAAGAATTACAGACAAGTATGGCAGATGGTTCATTTTTATGCTGTGCATGGTAGTCCAATTTCCCTTGTCTGTTGCTATACTATTCTCTAAATCAGTTGAACTCAATACTGCTTTAAGTTTTTTTCTTGGTGTATGTTGTGTGGGCAGATATAACGGCTGCTATATCAATATATCCGAGTATGTAGACGATAGATATAAAAATACTATGGCTACTCTTTTGCTTGTGGCTGATAGCCTGACTTGTATTCTTGTGGCTGTATACAATAAATTTATTTCGAAGGACTGGCTTTATTTGTAAATATTTGGAGCAGTACTTTGCTTTATAAGTGCAGCTGGCAGCTTCTATGTTCATCAAAAGTATTTTCATTATGATAAGTGTATATATTAACAAAAAATTCGAATTTATATTTTGATTACTGAAACACCTGAATACCTCTACAGTTTCTACAGATTTTCCCAATGCAAATACATTTTATCTTGGATTGCAAAATAAAATGGGAAAGGCCTCCCTAAAAAATACATTTTTGACAGCGAGAGAGAACGCAAAGAAATAAAGTTCAATATCATAACAGCTGGGAGTAACTACTAGAAAAGTAGAGTAAGAGATATGGAAATTGTGAGGACTGAGAGATTGTATGGGAGTTTGAGAACCACTATGAAAGAATTTTTGAGTGATAAAATTATACTCAGGAATTTGATAATCAATATATTTATGTGGATCTTAACTATTATGGCTTAAACCTTTATAATATTCTAATAATAATGATTTAGTTAATAATTTTAATAATGGCTTAAGGGGTTTACCAAATAATCTCAAATCACTCAAATTATTTCCCAGGAGATCAGTATACATCAGACATCATAGGATCCTGTGTGGAATTATTTGGCTATGTTGCTGGTGAAATACTCTATGAAAAATTTGGGGCAAGAAAATTGTTCTTCTTCGCATATATCTTTGCAATGCTTGGAGGTATAGGAGTGTTAATTACAGTTGATTTTAAAACATTTGCTATAATAATTACTTCAAAGTACAATTCAATATACTTTAAATAAAATAAGTTGACTTTGATGATGCTCCGCAGTCTCAGTAATATCTAGAAATGAGCTTTGCTTGGTTAACAAGATTCGGGATTAGCATAACATATGAAGGCTTGTATATGACAACTGGTCTCTTCCCGATTTTATTCGCTTCAACGAGTTTTGGAATTTGTAATCTCTTCGCTGGGCTTGCAGGGCTCTTCAGCTTTGAAGTTTTATTAAGCTAAATTTTCTTAATTAACTTTTATTTTAATTCTTTTAATAGAATTCATATAATCATGGTATTTAATCAAACATAACCTAAAAGTAATAAAGTTCATTTTATTAATATCAGTTTTATTGAAATAAGAAGATACTACGCAATTTATGTTTTATGTGATTTTCTGCTTGGTTGGCAGTATAGTTTCATTGTTTCAGGTTGAAGATATCGACTATTGAAAAACAAGTAATACGATTTAATATGTTTGTAATTTTAGTTCATCAAATATTATAGCAATCTATCAAATATCACACTAAAAATCCATTAAAATTATTTATTTAATTTATATGTAATTAACTAACACACAGACTACTAAGCAAAAATTATTTATGGCTTAATATTCATTTTAGATATAAAAACTAAAGCAATTAATATACATTGAATATACATTTAATTATTATTATAATTAAGCAATTTATATTAGCAATGTCAATAATAAAATAAAAACTCAAAGGATATTTGTCAGCTATTAAAAGCGATAAAAACTCAGATAATTCAATAAATTTCAGTAGAAAATTAATGGAACCCTTACTTAGTAAAAACATATAAAATTGCAGCAATATCACCAAGAATGGGTTGATAATTTGAGACATTGAACATGCTTTTTAACTAGCTGGTGGCTTTGGTAAAATAAATTAGTATATTCTCATTAAATTTAATATAGGAAGAGCATAGTTAATATTATAAATTATTCATATAAAATGTTAATATTTGGGGTGAGATTTATTAAGTTACTAAGAAATTACTATTAAAATATATCTATATATAGTTATTTTCAACTTTCATTGTAATGCTTGGATTCTCAGTAGCATCTTTTATCATATTAGCACTGCCTTTTTATGAATTATAGCCAAAATATCTCTGTTAAAACAATCTAGATATTAATGTAGCTAATTAGTGATAATATTTTTATTCATTTTTTTACATAGAACTCTGAATATTCCTGTACGCCAGAGTAGTTTTGTGGAAAAGAAAGTGAAATATAATATAGAATTGACTTCAGCTAGTAAGATTCTTTGTAAAATTGGATTTCTGACATGAATTTAGAGTGTAAGTTTAAGAATTTCAAATAATATTATTTCATTAGGTGTACCAAAAACCACAATTGGAATGATTGGATCTGTGTTTTTTGCTGGTTGGACTTTGTTTTGCTTAATTATGCCTAGATTTAGTTATTTACTAAATAAGCATAGATTAAATCAAATAAGTATTTATTTAAAATAATATGGATCTATATATACAATATAAATTATTTAGTGACTTATATGGAAGGAAAATAGTCTATCAGATATCTATGTTTGGAATATTAATCACAAGTTTGCTATTAACTTTCTCATCTAATTTGACTTAAATTGTAATATTGACATTTATAATGGGGTGTTTTTAAGTTGGAAGATCAGCTCTTGCTTTTCTATACTATTGCATAATTTAATTAATTCCAATCTTTATACTTAAAAATATTGAAACTATATATGTATTTAATAAAATATTAATAAATGTGGCAATAACAAGAATTAATGCCAAAGAAATTCAAAACTATAAGTGGAACTGTAAATTACGTAATTTATGGATTAGTACCTCTGTGGATAGTACTATATTTCTTGTATATTTCAAATAATTGGATTTACTTACATATATTTGGAGTAGCTGTACTCATTCTAATTGCTATTGGTCTTTATTTAATTGTAATATTTTATTTTTATTTTTATAAAAATACTTCAGAATGGGTAAATTTATTCTAAAAAATAAACTATATATTGGTACTCTAGTAATGCCAGAATCTCCCTAGTATTATCTCAGCAAAAGATAATATGATAAAGCAAGGAAAGAATTGACTTATATAGCAAGATTTAACAGAATCAAAAATCATTAAGAAATATTTGAAAATTCAAAGTTCCAACAAGAAATTGATTAGTAAAACTCATTCTAACAAATTAGTAGCAATACATGTGAAAGCACTTAAATTTTAGAAGAAGCTTAGTATAATTCATGATTTTATAAAACAAAAATGCATGTTAAATAAATATAAATAACTTTATTAAATGGTTCATTAAGAGATATAATTAAAGTGAGATCAAACTTCATTAATCTTATAGCAATGAATTTTTATATTTAACATTTAAAACCTTCTTTAATCCTTATTATATTAATTATTATTGAGCAATGACATTTCTTTGGACCTCCACATCATTCACCTATTACCTAATAAATTTCCAATTGAAATACCTAAGTGGAGATATTTTTAGTAATGCTATTGCAAGTGCACTTTCTGAAGCCCCTGCTTATATAGCACAAGGCTACACTTATTCCAGATTAGGGATAAAGAAATCTTTTTATTTATACCTTGGAATTGCTATGATTGGATCTATAGGGATATTCACATTCTCAAACAAAGAAGAAATGTTGGATTAGAATAGTATTAATTAATATGTGCTGCCTATTATGATTTTACTGGCTAAAGCTGGAGTTAGTGCTGCTTTTAACGTTTGTTTATAGTTAGTATAATATAAATTGATTTAAACAAAATTAAAAATAAATATGATAAATTGGGCTCTCTTTAGAATTTAAAGAAATTTATTGATTAATTTGTTACTTTGCAACATCTAATATTTTTCCAACAATTTATTCAGGAACTGCAATGGGCATTTGCAATTTCTTTGCAAAAAGTCTCACTATGATGTCCCCTATTATAGCTGAAATTAATGATCCAATCCCTACTTTAGTATTATTGCCAAATCTAATTTATCATATGGAAGAGTTTGATAAAATAATACAATTAAATATTTTTATCAATATTGGAAATTTAATATTTATTTTTACTATGTTAAAACTTTATTAAAAGCTGTAAGAACTATAAAAATATAGGTTTATTATAAAAGAAATTAAAAGTTGTTTATAAACTGTAATTTCATTGAAAATTATTTATAACTAAGCATAAACTATAAATTTACTCTCTGAGCATACTGTTTTTTATGTAAATTTTAGATTATTTTTAAATATTATTCCATATTGATTTATAATATTTTTATTTTCCCATTTAAATTATTCACAGATTATAATAGGAATGTGCATATTGAGCATTTTTGTAACTTTTGCAATAAATGAAACTAATAAATGAATTTATTTTAATTTATTATTATTTTTTATCAGCAAGTATTTTACTTTGAGCATGAAGTAATTTTACAGAATTCCTCTTTTGAAACGAAAGTACATAAGTTATCATTGCAATAAAATCACAAAAAACTATATAAATGTACTTAACAAAAAATGATATAATTTTTAACATAATTAAAATTTATCGAAAAATTTAATATAAGTAAGACATAAATAACATAAAGAAATTAATTTTAGTAATTTAAAAGAACCAATAATTCAATTAAATATTCATTCTTTATAATCATCACTACTTTAAATAAATTCTAAGAAATAGTTTTTTGTATTTTATTCCATAATTATTTAAATATTATATAAATCAATTCTAATTAAAACATTTATTTGATTTAATAAAGTTTATAACTATATAATATATTATTTTATATAAAAATAATGTTTATCTTTAATATATAAATTGTATAATACTATCGTTATTTCTAGGTGACATTTTTCTGTTTAATTGATAAAAATCAAGATTTTTAGGAGATTCAGTTTTTTCAGAATTTAAGTCTTAAGGGGGTTAAAACTAGATAATAAATTTTTCATGCACTAATTATAGTTTTTTATATTCAAATTTGATTTAAGTTTTTGTGAACTCATTTTAATTGTTTTTTTTTCAAATTCAAAATGTGATTCAAGTAAATGATTGAAAATTAAAAAAAAAATAAGTTAAAAACCAAAATAAATTATTGAAGTTCTTATCTGAAATGCAATCATAATAATTTACAAGTTCTTTATTTATATAAATTTTTTAGTTTCCCCATTTAAATCTTGTTTAATATTTGAAAAATGAAGAGATTCATTCATAACATCAATTGAACTCATTTCATTCAATGCTTTATCCATAAATTTAAAACTATTTTCTAGTTTTTATGAGTTTTCTTGTGAGTATAAATCAATTGAAGCCAAACTTAACATATTCTAAGCTTTTTATAATTTTGAATTCAGTAATGTTGAAGTATAAACGATAATAAGGAATTATATGAATTTTTATAATTACATAGATAAGTAAATGTGCCATGTATTATAAATTATAGAAATAAGCTACAATCTTTTTTTATGACATTTTTTTAAAAAAATTGTTGTTTTTAATAAAACTAATGGTAAAGATATTTAGTATTAAAATTTAATATTAGGGCTTTAAATAAATCAAATTTTTATAGGTATTTTATAAATAAAGATTATACGGAGGTGAAACGCATTCAATTTATTTAAATGTGATTATTATCTCATTGTAGTCTACAATCAAGCAATACTATTTTTTGAGTTTTATTTTTGTACAATTAATTATAAGGCTCTTTAAGTGATTACTGATATTCAAAAAGCAATGTCCCTTTGATAAATTAGTTTATTTCATAAATAAAATAAATTAAATATAGCCAAAAAAAACTGCTAAGCTTTAATCTTAATTATAAATATAACGAAATTATTTTACATTAATTAATAAGAAAAACTAATTGATTAAAAATAAAACTTAAATGATTATACATTTTTCATAAATTAGTTCTTAACCTATCCAATTTAACAAAGGAGATTTTAGTCTGATTAATCATGCTAGATAATACTTAAATTTTGGTTTTGTTAAGATTTATTCAATTTTGAATGTTCAGGGGATTTTTGAATACTACTATTGCATAAATAAAGAATGGGAAGTTTCTTGTCGATATAAATTTATAAATTAAAATAGCATTCGTCTACATTTATAACAAATTAAGGGAAATAAAAGAGGTCCTTTTAGTATATAGCAGTATCATGTTTCAAATTTAAATTTTCCAAAGAATACATTAAAGATTAATTTAAATGAGATTTAGGATGTTTAGTATCTAGATTATATTAATATTTGAGAATTACAAATGATCCTTGCCTATATAAATGTTTATGCTAAAAATTGATGTCACTAAATATAGATGAATTTATTTGTAAAATGTTCTTAAAAGAATATGAAATGTCATAAGTTTAAAAATTCCATGTTTTATGTTTAGGAGATGAAATTTCTGAGGGATGGATATTACCGTGTTAAGAAGGTAACCCCGGTTATATGTATATTATGGGTATGGTAACCTTCCCTGTAAATGTGCTATAAATTTATTTGTAATTACTTAAGAGTTTTTACCAAATGGATAATAAAATATTTATCTAAGTAAATTTGAATGATTAAAGCAATTCAATTGAGTAAACCTAAAAAGATTATTCATTAATTATAAAAAATGCTTTGTTTTTTAATATAAATTATTTTTTTCTTCAAATTTTGCAATAATGATAAGTGATTGGGCTTAATTTAAAACACTATCAATATCAGATCGCTAAAGTTAAACTTCCTAATTTGATTATTAATCACTAGATTAGTTGTGATATTTACTGATCATACTTTCAGAACTTGATAATTCTTGAGTTATAGGTAATTATTTTATTGGCTGAGAAAAAATTTGAAAGTCCTTCATTTCAATGTCTATATAGGTTTCTCTTTGGTTTTATATTTTAGAACTGTTTATCTTTCGGAAATTTTAAGGTTGTCAAATTATGTGAATTTTATTTCTTAAATATTTTGGAATAAGCAGAATAATAATTGATTTAAACTATCTAATTAATTTGCTAATTAATTACTTTAAAAAATAGTAAATGAAGAGAAATTTGACTTACTCATAATTTTTATAAAGCCAGCTAAATCCCATCATAAAAGCAGGAACAACTAAAACAACTGCAAAAACACAAGTTAATATCCTCATATTATGCATTTTATCTTTGAATATTTTATAGAGTATAGCCGATATACAAGCGTTGTCAAATGCTTCAATAATTAAGTTTATAATGAACAAATATGCAGGAGATTTCTATTTTAGTGGTTAAGTTTTTACAAAGTGAGCAGCTGCCATGATCTAAAATGCGCATAAAGTAAGGAAAGAAAGACTACTATTACTTATAAAGAAATAAAAATGATAAGTATTTAAAGCGAAATTATGATATAGTTACTTTCATATTACTTATGTTTTAATTATAGTTAAAATGAAAATATTAAAATAGTTTCAAAATTTATATAATTTATATTATTTAGTGTTTAAGCAATAAATATTGCAAAGATTATAACTTTACTTTGTGATTGTGTGGGTGAATTTTCTGCTTCTTTTATTGAATTTGATTTTAATAGCAACACAGCTATTTAAAAAATTAAAATTAAATGTGATTTCATTAAAGAAGGTCTTTGAGTCTGAAAATATTAATTATTTAATCAAAATTTAAAAAAAATTATTTCAACTTAAATATTATTATCTAAGTTCGAATTACAAGATTATTTCTAAGTGAATTATTTTTTATAAAAAGCCACTTTAAAATTGAAATTTTGAATATAATGTCTTAACTTTGGCAATTTTAGTAAAATGAAATAGTTTTTTTTAAATAGTTAAAATTCTTTCTTAAAAGAAGAAATATTATTATCAAAATAGATTTAAAATGGGAAATTACAAAAATAAAATTAAAAATAAAATTAAATATGGAATTTTAGTATTTTTTGATTTTTATAGTATCGTTTTAACTGATATTGATTTGAATTTAATATACTTTAACAGCCAATAATTTGACTCATCGATAAATCAAATTAAATTTATCATAACTTAACTGTAAACCTTTTAAATTTAACTTTTAAAATTTTTAACTCCTGATAAATTAATATCTCTCTATACAAAATAGCTATGAAAAAATTTTAAAAGTATAAGATGTAGAGAAAAATTTAACGACTAACTTTCATTCTTATTGTATTCACAAAAAATTTTACCCCATCGAGATAAATCGATTTTAAATATTTCTCTGCCCCAAACTTCTTCCTTTCTCATCTCTTCAACCAAATTACTTGAGGACTTGGTCTAAATAAGTTTTTTGTGCATTTAATCAAGGTCTACATTTTATCTTCTTTGAGTCTTTCATCAAGGAGTTTCATACTCATTTTTATCGTTAAAATACACGAATTCGTATAAATATTTTTTGACTTTCACTAAAATTGAAATATCTCTCTGAGTGATTTTTTTCATGAATTATGAGTAGGATGGAACATTTAGCTTATGTTTTGATCTACATTATTCCTTCTAGAGTCAAGTCATGAAAAAAATCACTGCCCGAGATAATTTCATTTCTTTGCAGGTACTCGACCAAATTTTGATGTTTGTTACATTGTAACAAACATCACCTCTAGTCAAATGGACACATTTCAAATGGACACAAATTTCGGACACAAACTCCGGACACCATTCCAAAAGTTAGAACTCAGATCTCATCACTTATCTATCACTCTGAACGAAGATATACTCCTTTTTCCATCACAGTACAACTTTTTGATTATGAGGGGGCTCGAAAAAGAGGATTTCGAGGTTTTCTCTCTTGGGTGAAGAGATATTGAAAAATTTAGAATTATGTTTTGATAGACAATTCTATAAGCTAAGTAGAATATTTCTATGAAAATTTATAGACATTAGGTTAGAGAGTTATTGAAGTCAAAAGTCAGAGCATCCAAATTTTACTTTTCCCTCAATAACTTCTTTCAGTGTGAGATTCATGGAAGATGAGTAGGGTAGAAGTTGTAGCCCATACCCTAAGCTATCGAATGGGGCATATATTCCAATACAAATTCCTTTAGGATACAGAGATAAATTGAAAATAAGGTCAAAATTTTTGTAAAATGATGAGAAATATTGAAATCGATTTTTCTTGCTTGGCAAATTAGATGGTAAAAAACTCAAATCAAATCTTAAGCAGATTATCTCATGAAGAAAATTTCTTCTCCTATAGTCAAATCAGTAGCTAATTAGATTAGAGAGATAAATCGAAAATAAATCTGAAATCGAAAATAAAGTATGAAATCTTAAATGTACCAAACATCACTCATATAAATTCTTGAGGCAATGAATTTAAGATTTTTATGAAGAGCATATTATCATCTATCATTTATCATCTATAAGTTTTTCAATATCAATTCACTGAGCAGAGAAAACCCCGAAACCCTTCTGGATAATTTTCGGAAAATCAAATTTTTGAAATTGTGTTTTCAAAAATCCGAAAATTATCCAGAAGTGTTTCGGGTTTTCTCTGCTAAGTGAATTGATATTGAAAAACTTATAGATGATAAATGATAGATCATAATATGCTCTTCATAAAAATCCTAAATTCGTTTCCTCAAGAATTTATATGAGTGATGTTTGTTACATTTAAAATTTCATACTTTATTTTCGATT
>ARYC01002542.1:0-21130 GCA_000711775.1 Oxytricha trifallax
AAGTTGATTTATTTGAATTTGAAATTAAAATAATTTATCAAAATGAAAGCGAGTTAGAATTAACAATAGCAACAGCATACAGAGATCTACGTTTGGAGTAATGATGAATATGGACAGCTTGGTTTAGGTCATCGATATAATCAATCTAATAAATAAGAGCAAGAATTGCAAAATAAAAATCATAGTATAATTTCAGCTAGTTACGACGAAACTAGAAAATTGAATATTCCCAATTCGTGTAAACTTTATGAAAATAAAATATTAAGGTTGAATTGAAACTCAATAATTAATCTTTATTTTTAATTGTAAAAATAATTAAAATTAATAGTTTACATTTCAGACAAAGATCAAGGAAGTTGCTTGCGGAGAGGACCACTCATGTTTGTTAACTCTTTCAGGCCACGTATACTCGATGGGAAGCAACCAATTCAACAAATTAGGAGTTAAAAACTTAAATACATTTTAGACTTCCCCCAAGAATGGCTTTGAATATTCTAATACCCCGAAACTAGTTTTAATCTAATTATTATAAAGATTTTATGTCATTAAGAATTACATTTATTTAAGTATAGTCGAATTGCTAGTAAATTATGAAGTAATTAGTATTAGCTGTGGCTGGAATCATACAGCTTGTGTAAGCATTGATGGACTCAGCTTCTCCTGGGGTCAGTATGAATATGGATAACTTGGACTTGGAAAGATTAGCTCATAGTAAAGAAGAAATGAGTTTTTAATAAATTATTTATTCTTAAATGAGTCTACTGTATTTTAGCAAGGAATTTTTCCATCAATAGTAGAATTCTTTTAGTAAAACAATATTAAAATTGTAAATGTAGCTTGTGGAGGAAAACACACTCTTTTTCTTTCCAGAAAGTGTATTCAATCTATGTAAAATATTACGAGTAGATCATGGAAATGTATACGGGTGTGGAATAAATGATTTTGGATAACTTGGATTAAGTGTTGAGAAGTCAAAACTTGAGTATTTTCCTAAGATAATAGCAGGATTAGGGGAAGAAATTACACAGATACAGACTGGAATATTTCATTCTTTATGCTTAACAAGTAAGAATTAAAAATTCAAACTCACCTTTTAGGAAACGGGCAGGTTTATTCTAAGGGAGACAACTCATTTGGGTAATTGGGAATTTATATGCAAGAAATTTAATATAAAGATATTCCAACGAGGGTTCCTTCCCTTAGTATAATTTAATTTTATTTAAAGATATTGTCTAATGATTATAACATAACCAAGATCTCTTCAGGACACCATTCAGCAGCTTTATCAAGCTCCGGGTAATTATTCTTCTGGGGAATTGGCGTCTTTGGATCATTTTACGAACCAAAAGGGGTTGTAGATTCAAATATTATAGATGTGAGTGTTGGAGGGTGCTTTGGAGCGGCACTTGATAGAGATGGACTTATTTGGACTTGGGGATCAAACAGCAAAGGAGAGCTTGGAGTGGGAGATTATGAGCCAAGACCTTACCCTTATCCAGTCACATACCTCAAGAATAAGAAAGTTAACAAAGTTGCTTGTGGTGGATCTTTTGCTTTAGCAATTGGCAACTAAAAAGATAAAGACAATTTATCTAATGCATCAAATCCAAGACTTCAAATTTAGCTGGATGCCTAAAGTATGATGCATATTAATTACTCATCATCAAATTTAAGTCATGCTAACAGCACACCGTATCTTAATCAACCTGAAAGACCAAACTAATCTTACTAGTAAATCAATGCGAATAATTCTTCATACCCAAATATTCAGGGTGCCTATTATGTAAATTTAGATCATGTAAACTTATCTTATCAAAACTAAGATTACATGGTTAATACTTCCTAGCTTTTCAACCCCAGAGACCTGAGTCCATATTAAAATTAAAGGTATTAGCATGTGTCTTAAGTACCTACAAATATTTAAATAAATAGAACCTCATTTTTACCAGCGGAGAAAGAAAATGCAGCATATTCTGTAAATATTGAATGTTATTTCTTATTAAACTAATGTAAATGAAGATAGAATCAGTAAAGTGATACAAAGTCTTTAATAGAAGCAATTAAAAATGAAAACAAAAAAACCTTCGAAATAAAACTCTTCTAACAAAAATCACTCTCGCAAACGATCCACCTCTGCAAAATCGAAGCAACTGAATATTTAAAATTTGGAATTAAGTGCAATAAATAAATCACTTGTAATGGCTGAGGAGTTCAAGTCAAATCTGGTATTAGATAAAACAGTTTAAAAAGTGTTAGACAGAGAAAGAGAGTATCTAGAGGATATGCTTATTAAAGAAAAGAAAGAGAACTCTTTAAAAGAAGAGATAATATCGAGTTTAAGAAATGACATTGAAACTTTAGCAAACTAGCTATAATAAGTAGTTCAGCTGTAGCAGAGAGAATTAAATGAGAACAAGAAAAATAAGTCAAATAAAAAGCCTTAAAATAAAAAAAAGAGTAAATCACCTCCAAGATAAGCTAGAGATCAAAGCGAATAATCTGCTTTAAAGATAGATAGTAAGGACCAGACTATAAAATAAATTTAGCAACAACTTGAGTAATAAGTGAAACATAATGAAGATATGGAGTACTTGCTTAATGTTAAGGATTAGGAAAACAAGCATCTTAACTCATAGATTGAAAAAATTAAAGAGTAGAGCAAGGCTTAACTACTAGAGAAAGATTAAGTGATTGCTGGGCTTCATTAGTAATTGAAGTCTTAATAATTGCAGTTAGAGTAGAATGATAAAATCCAACAATAACTTCAGCAGCTTAACTAAAGAGTTGAGAAAGAAAATTAACTTTTGAAGAGTCGCAAGTAGGATTACTCTAATAAATTTGACACTCTATCAAATGAAATGAATTAGCTTAAATAACTGGTAACTGATATTTAACATCATCAAGTTCCAAATGCTTAACTCAAAGAAAATGAGAGTACAATGAGTTTTGCTTAGAACTAGCAATAACAGAATCTACTTTAATCTCATTTCTACAACTAAACAGATCAGCAGTACTTTAAGACTTCTCTCAGCAACAATTCTACCATACCAATTAACAATAATCATGATGCTAATAGTACAGTACGAGACATTCTAAAGTAAAACATAAAGTAAGCTGTTGCCAATTCTGCTTAAAAGCGTAAAGAAATCAGTTAGATGAGTCAATTATTTCAGCTAATGACCAAAGTGAAAATGAAAGAGTGAACAGATTTTAGAGACCAGAAAGGAATATTGTATAAGAGATTTAAGATTAGAACATCAAGCTTAGCGATGAGCTTCTTAATAAATCAGTTAACAAGCTGCTCTAAATAATGAGAACACCAAATAGAAAGAGTGGATCTGAGGCAAGAGTGAATTAACAGTTAAAAAATGATTAGAAATCCAATAATTCTCTTAGCCCCTACTCCAATAAAAGTTTAGCTCAGCATTTTAAGAGGCAACTTGAAAAGTCTGCTGATAATAAAGACTCATCAAAGCATTCAGTTTCAGATAGAAAAGATGACCAGAAATAGAAAGGTGGTAGACTTCAAAATTTGAGTGAAATGTTCCAATCGTCTAAGCTATCCCAATTATTCAAGAAGCCTGCTTATTACTCGTAAGTTACGAAATTCTTTAATTTATTTAATCAATCATCAAAAAAGAATACGACTACTTAAGATAAGGAAAATTCAGCTGTAAAATCCCCAAACTTAAAGAACTAATAGAACTTAAATGATCTCTCAGTAGATAATATTTCTCATATTGAAGATAAAAAGGCAAAAAGTCAAAATTACAGATTGACTAAGAGCTATTCTACAGATGTCCAGTTTCCAAGAAAGAAAGAGTTTATTAAAGAATTTAAAGCAAATATTAAATAAAATCCTATAAAATTGAATTTATATATTTACAAATGGGCATTTGAATTATTTAAAAAGCAAAGTTGGTGAGGTTAGAGAGAAATAAAAATGACTTAGAAAATAAAATAAGAGAATTTGAAGATAAAATAAGGGCAAGCAACACAAGACTAAGTCAAAGCAATATTAATTGAAATTACCCCCTAAAGGCACCAATTAATTTAGATATAAACTAAAAAAAAACTATAACTAATAAAAATTTTTCAATAATACTGTGAATTAGTTCTATGATTAAAATGACTGATTTAATTATAATAATTTAACTTTATTTTTACTTTTAATATATTTGGAGTGATCCCATTCCTGCTAATTATAATTGAAATCTTTAAATAAATATGTCTTAAGATAATAACAAAGTGGATATGAATCAGAGCTAGAATTAGCCCACTGAAGAAGACTAGCTCCAGGAATAAGCTTAATCCCAGGTAAATTAATAACATATTTTAATTCTAATTATAGGATCAACAATTAAACTATAATTAACAGTAGTAGTTATAGCAGCAAATGAGATCTCAACAAAACCCCAACTTTTATAACTTTATTTATCCATATATCTAATAGAATATATATATACCTTAAATATATCTTATTTTTTATTTGATTTTAATGGACAAAGCATAATCTTAATCCCATTTAGTATAGATAAATTATGGAAAACTCTCAAAGTCAATACTTCTTGCCAAATATTAACTTATCTAAGCGCAAACCATGGAACCCCAGATTCCATGTCTCATCACTTAGCAACCTAGCCAAGTCTCATCCATTCTACAGGGTAAGCTAAAATTTATTATTCAGCCTAATTTGCAGTTAATACCGAATTCTTTGCTTTAATAATGATTTATTGAAAGTTTATTTTTTAACTATAGGGGTATTTTGATAAGAATGAAAGAGTTAATGACAGGAAACTTTTATTCAATTCACTCAGGTTTTATTTCATTATTTATTAAGATTAATACTTTTGAAGCCAACTCATCCAGAGAAAAGTATGAGGGAGATTATTCAAACTCAACAGACTCAGATGATGCGTAGAAGCACAAGTCAATAGAGTCTTCATAAATAAATTGAACATAGTATAGTTTTAATAAAAATACTTAGATTAAATATAAAATTTTCAGAACTGGGATGGTTACTTTCAGCAAAATGCACAGCAAAAACAACGAAAAAGTTCTCACTAATTTCAGAGAATTCTTTGATAAGCCCATCGTAAATGATGCTAAGGGCTACTCAGGGTAAGTTTAATAATTATCAATTTACTTTAGCTATTATCATATTTCTTTTTTAAATAAATAAAATTTGATAATGTATTCTGTAAAACAGTTCTTTCTTACTATTCTTGATTTGTAGGAACATTAACTTTGGACCGATGGAAGTTTACAACAGATTGTCTCCAAAGGGTAAGCAAATATCTCGCAAGACTTCCTCTGACTTTTACAAATCTCAACCAGCCGAGAGATTCTTGAAGACCAACAAAAGCGTGGCTTAACTCCCAGACCCTGAAATCTTGCAATTAAGAACTCCTTAAAGTTCTTAATTTTATTTTGGAAAATTTTCAATTAAAAGTATAATTTCCTTTATTATATTAAAACTATAAATAAGTCCAGTGTAGAAGAAAATGGAGGGGAAGTGGAACTAAAGAATTGGCTTGCCAATCTCTAAGTTCAATGAGAGTGTATACCCTAGATACAGAATTACCTTTAATAATCTTTGAGAAAACAAAAACAGTCACTTATTAAGAATCGTGATCAAGAATATAAATTATTAAGTAATATTGAAAATTATTTCAAAGAATATTACTGGAGTAATTAAATCCAATAAATTTCTTAGAAATTTCAATTTTAATTACATTTTACATTTTTAATAACCTTAGTCAAAGCGAGAATTATTTAACAATTGGAGTTTAATCAAATATGATCATTTACCTCAGATTTTATATTTATTCAAGAAAAATTAATTTTCCTATTTTATTCTTAAACAGAATTAAAAATTATCAATAAGGTAAAATTTTTTTAGTGTAAGTAAATGAAAAGAATAATCAAAATTTATGAATTCTTAATTATCGAATAAAATCATAAAAGTCTTAAATAAGGGAAAATTTATACATTTTAGAGAGATTTGAAATTTAATTATCTCGAAAACTATATTGCAGATATACGCACGATATTCTGACTGTAGAGCGAAACTTCGCTCCAATAGTTTAGAGCGAAGTTTCGCTCCAAATATACAAAAATGTCGTCTGCCGAGGTGCATCTCGGAAAAGTCAGCTTGCTATACGGGAAACCACTTTTTGATTTCCACCCTCTTTTTAATTAAGATTACTATTATTTTTAATAAATTTAATAATATATAAATTTACGCAATTTACTAAATTTATAATTTATCACAAATCCTAATTCTTAATAGAGAAATTTTATTATGTTAAAATTATTTAAGTTTTAATTAAAAATTAAAACCTTATTATTAAATTTATTAAAAATAATAGTAATCTTAATTAAAAAGAGGGTGGAAATCAAAAAGTGGTTTCCCGTATAGCAAGCTGACTTTTCCGAGATGCACCTCGGCAGACGACATATTTGTATATTTGGAGCGAAACTTCGCTCTAAACTATTGGAGCGAAGTTTCGCTCTACAGTCAGAATATCGTGCGTATATCTGCAATATAGTTTTCGAGATAATTAAATTTCAAATCTCTCTAAAATGTATAAATTTTCCCTTATTTAAGACTTTTATGATTTTATTCGATAATTAAGAATTCATAAATTTTGATTATTCTTTTCATTTACTTACACTAAAAAAATTTTACCTTAAAAATAAAATATAAATTTAATATCCACTTAATGAAATATTTATTCAAGAAATAAGTTAATTTACTTATTAGAATATAAAATTGTAATAAAAACATTATCAATTAAAATTACAAGTAAGTTATTGTATATTAAATTGAATTTTCAATGTAAAATGTATTTTATTTAAAGACAAAATATATTGCTATAAATTTAATAGAAATATAAAATATTTCTAATTCAAGGATATTTTAATGCTCTAAAATACCTATAAAATGCAAAATTCATTGGTGAATCTATATCTATTAATTATCAAATTTTAATGAAATATAATTAACTTAATATTGCATTAGAAAGAGTTATATGTCGTTAAGGTATTTTTTTAAATAATATTTTCTTTTACATATTCGAGTATTGTTTTTCTGAAGGAGGGGCAACAATTATTTTCTTTTATTATTCTCAAACAACTTAAATGTCATAAACAATAAAATCACTAAAAAAACTCATTAAATAAGTCGCTATTTTCTATTTAAAAATTGTGATACAAATTGGAAGTAAGTATTTTTTATGTTTAAAACTTTTAAGTTGATTGAAAATTATAAGAGGAAATTTTATGTTGTCCTTTAAAGAATCAAAGGGTTAATACCTCATTTATATATAATTTAAATATATTTTATTTTGATTCTATAATAATCAATACTTATTTTTTCTATAATCTACTCACAAAATTATATTTGACAACGAAAATTTTATTTTGATAAATATACCAATATTTAAATAAAACGAAGGAAGAGTCAAATTAATACTAATGTTATAAATTATACTTAAATTATTATAGAAACTGAATAATAATGTAGATAAAAGATTGTAAAATTTAGGGAGAAGGTAAATTATTTAAAAATGCAAGGATATTAGAAACAAAAACATTATTATTGATATAATCTGTGTAATAATCAGCAATAGCTCTGACTCTAATCTAGGCTTAAGCATCATAATTATCACCATTTAGGCATTCTTGTAGCTCGTCTTCTTTCATGTCTTTCCCCATCCTTACGCCTTGTCTGATGTCCTTTTCTCAATCTTCGTCTTTGAAAGACTGTTTATTCATTCACATGATGCCTGAAGTGCACATTAATTGCCTTAGAATAGTAGTAGCTGTACTGGCTGTTTTACATTCCCTTTGCGTGCTTCATATAATGGGTTTCTATCAGAGTAGTATTTAGCTCTGAGTGGGAGAATAATTCTGCATCACGTCTTGTTCTAGGAATTATCATTGCACTTCCCATTTCTTAATCTTTTGTGCCAGGTTTGGAGCGCCATATTTCCGTTGTTATTCCTAAGCTTCTTGAACCTTCATATGTTAGGAATGGTTTCATGTCTGGTTTTGATAATCTCCCCAATATTGGCCATTCTTAATAGCTTGTTTAGACATTAGGCTTTCAGCTTTTTTTGACTTTCGGTTTTGCAGTCGAAAGTGGGGATAAACGATGGATTTGTGGTCAACTAGGGGCATCACTCGACGCATCTCCTTCTATCTCACGACGGTGGAACTTCCGACTCAGACATCTCCTCGGGGAGCTGAAATAATCAAACATCACTGTTTCCCAATACGGAATTGGAGTACCGAGGTGATAATTATGCATATCTTTTGTCTAAGACTAAGTTTTCACTCCAATTAATTCTGCTCAACCTGCCAATAGCTCGCGCCTGTTAACTCTTTCCTCTCTTATTTTAGTGTTTTCCTTTAAATAGTAGTGTCGAATGCCTTGGTGGATTCTTATTCTTTCCAGAGGATTTTAATTTCCAAGCAAAAGATTTACAAATAGGGAGGCAAAAGGATCCCAATGAAGTTATAGTATGCGACAGTGCTAGTGGGCGCCTCGATTAATGGAGTTTCCATTTACTCTGGCATTTGAGAGCACCTATATTACTTATCGAGCCAGGAGAACATGATCAGATGGCAAAAGTGTCGAAGATGATTAATGTTTAGGAAGCAGCGAATAAGCACGACATTCTATAGCTACCACTCTCTTAATTCTTGCGCTTACACTATCAGTCTCAGCGCGAATGGAGTTGCTAAACCATGCTCCTCACTCTCACAAAGCACTAGGCGCAGCTCGACATATGCTCAAACGAGCTCCCTTGAGCCCAAAGAATCACACGTATTGTCGGTCTTGCTAGAGATTGTTGCATGTTTGCTGGATTTTATCATGCCATTGGTACTCTTTTTTGCAGCCTTGTGATGTATATGTGTGTAATGGAGTTACTGTTGAGTGAGAGTACTTCTTTGTTTCAACATTGTTTCGTCTCTATACCGTGGTATGCTAAGGACTCTCATCCCTGGGCTCAAGAGATGACACGCACCCTCGAGACTGCTAGAAAAGCCCAAGTTTAACTAATCAATAATGGAAGGTGGACTAATACACAGCTTTCACATAATATGGCAGTGAATCTTGCTTAATAAGTTCTCCTTTAGTTAATTATCTTGTTATTATTAGAGGCACAATGAATAATCGACTCTATGATTAATATATTATAATCACCAATTTTGCAATTGATTCTAATTAATATAAAATAAAATCTTAGATTAATTCATCAGAAACATATTTTATTAATAAACCAGATATTTTTTATTTATATTAAACAACTTCCTTAACTCCATTGATTTCATTCTTTTAATTAAAAAATAATATATTTAATAAGTAGAATTAATGCTTAATAAATCTTTGAGATTAAATTCTTTTAATTATAATACAAATAAAATGAGCCAAAGTCCACAGAAAAGAACGCTACCAAAAGATGTTATAAATAAAGATAAAATTGGGTTGTTACTGCTTAAATTAAATGATTTGGTAAATAATCTAATTGATTAATTAATTTTATTTGGGAGACCTATCTTTCAGTACTAATTTTTAATAATTAATTTAATAGATTTAAGCATAATTTTACTTAAAATATTTAAAAATTTTAAAGATAAATTAATATATAGAAAAGTGGGGACGATTGTTGAATTAGTGATTTAATTAAAATAAAAATTTTGATTAAATTCTTTTCTTAGAGGAATTAAATATAAGTAAATGACTCTAGATATTCATTAAGGATTATTAAAGAAAAAAATTAAAAATAAATAATTTATTAAGGAATTATTTTTAAACAATAATGAAAGAAATAAGAGACAACTAAGTAGAGTCCCCTGTTAGAGGCAGCATTGACAACAAGAAATTAAAAAAATGATTTTTTTATTTATTAAAAATAAATTAATTAATATCTATAAAGAGAATCTAATATTTTTAAAATTTAATACTGTCTAACAAAGTCCAGTCTAGTCAAAACAAGCATAGAGAGATTATCTCTACAGAAGACATTTAGTAAAAATAAAAAACTGAATTTTAAATTACTTAAATAATTACAAATTTTTATTAAAGCAAAGTTACAGAGAACTTATAGCACCCAAAATAGTTAAAAAAGCAAATCCCTCAATTCATTCCACAAAATAATAGTACTTTCTCACCTACCAATTTGGGTTAGGGGGTGTCGAACGTAAAATACTTTCAAATTTCCAATCAATAAATGGAAGATCAATTCAATACTCACATGACTAGATGTAGAACTCAATTAGACCTATTTAATTGCAGGGTATCGGCCCTAATGATCATTACATGACAGAAACCAAAAAATATTTTAGTAGTTTTTAAATGAAAGGCTTGAAAAATAGTAATGTTCCACAATAAAAAGATCGATATTACTCTGTAGAGAACAGGAAAATTGACAACGGCAAAAAGTTGAAAGCTTAAGATGACAAAGATTATCTTATGCACTAAAGTTTTCACAATTAAAATTCAGCAGCAATGGACGCTACACTTACTCGAAGAATGATCGAAACCTATAATGTGCAATCGTTATAAAAAACCGAAGGTCAACAAGTTATCAGCAACTCTAATTAAGTTAGTGATAAGCTCAAGAAGTTAATCTCTTTTAATAACTAAGAAGGTTCAGACAAATTAAATAATACGCTAATAGAGTGGACGCCTTGCAGGTTCTCGTCAATTGGCTGGAAATATCAACCAGCAGGCACTAAGTAAAATCATCTCCATCATCCAAATAAGGGCAATTCTATTGGTTTCCAATAAACTTTCACTAGCTCCTTTGAACCATAATCCAAGACAATGAGTAATTTCAATCAAAGTTTTTAATCATAGACTAAGAGGACATAATAGAACACTTTTTAAAGTATATATAAAGAGCTGTTTTAAACAGATCAAACATTGGGTAAAGTATGAATAAGGCTGCTTCACCTGAAGTGGTTAAGCAGCTTAAAGCAAATATGGAATATGGAAGTCCACCTCTCCCTCACTTATAAGTAACTAGAATCGCACTTAATAAATCTAAGAACGACATGAACAAATCATTCGACAAGTCATTCGACTAAACTGCTAAGAGTTCCAATTAATAAGCAGATTAGGAATTCAATCTCAAAGACAAACTTATTTCTATTTATATGTTAGAAATTATTTTATAAAGTCAACTCAACTATGATTTCCCCATTTAAAGAAAAGACCCTTAAGTTTAATGTACAAACTCTTGATGGAATCTTCCCAAGTAATCAAAACCCCAAAACCCCTTAGTGAGGTTTATAAGTGCTTTGATTTGTAGGGTATAGTTGGGGTCTTATTGGGGTTAGTAGAGAAATTAGGCCAATTTTCAAAATGAGAAATAGAAATTAGCGAAATCTAGGGTCTATTTATGATGAGTAATATTTAGATTTACTGCTTAAGCTTCGGTATGGTACAAGTTTTAATATAGACTAAGTCAAACCAGTGTTGAATTATACAGCCATAGCAAGACTCCTACACAAGAGTGCCCCAAACCGTTAGGTATTATTGCTTGTTAGCTGTTTAACATTATAACTCAGGCTCTTGAAAACATCCTGCAAGAAAATAAAAGTTCTCACAGGTCCATATTGACTATCTCTGTGACTTTAAGACATTAAAGTATTGGGCTCACTTTCCTCTTGACTAACGAGCTGTCATGTTTCATCGCAAGTTTCCAGACATGCGTATCTCTCCTTAGACTATAGCCAATATTTATAGACGAAATGGTATTACTTTCAAGACTGTCAACAGAGTTAAGAAAGTGATTGATTTTACAGTGCCATTTTATAGCAATAATTTAAACTATATATATGATTAAATGCAGAGAGCTATTGATAATAACATCAAGTTCATACATGCAGATGAAGCTGTGTTTAC
This sequence comes from Oxytricha trifallax, assembly GCA_000711775.1. Taxonomy (NCBI): domain Eukaryota; phylum Ciliophora; class Spirotrichea; order Sporadotrichida; family Oxytrichidae; genus Oxytricha; species Oxytricha trifallax. Next base: position 11,921 of record ARYC01002542.1, read on the forward strand.
GTTCAACACTTTTATTAATAAGTCAAGGTACAAGAAGTATGATAACATAGAAGTTTATGACTAAAAAGTAAAGGTAGTCACTATGCAATTTTAGCTGGTATAAGTGAAGATTCAGGCTTAGAGAGTTATGTGATTCACCCTCGCTCTATTAAGCGAGAGTAGTATATAGAGTTCCTACATAGCTCAGAGAGAAGTATAGCAACCAAGAGATCATCCTGTTAGTTGATAACCTATCAGTTCATAAGACTAAGGAGTCTAAGAAAGCTTATGAAGAGTTAAACATAACTCCTGTATACAACGTTCCTTACAGCCCTTAATTTAATGGAATAGAATTCTACAGGAGTTAAATAAAGACTCACTACAAGAAGCTTCTGCTGTATCATCTTATGCATGACTTGCCCATCGATACAGTAGACTTGATTCAAAGCAGCTGTAAGAGAGTGAGCGTAGATAAGACAACAATTTGTGCGAGAAAAGGAAGAATGAATGTTTATAAATAAGTTTTAGATTTAAACGAATGAATAAAGTCACATATTAAACTACCCATAAAAGGGTTTGGCTCCTCTTTCTTCTCCTCTTCTTATGGCTTGCTTGGGCCCATATTTCTTCTCTTTGTGCCAGCTCCTGCATCTATGTTCATTCATCTGGCTTTTAAACATCTTTATAAAGTCTCTTGCTCACTTCATGAATTGTATGTGAATTTCTCTCTCTATGAACCTTAGCATACTCTTTAATAAGATATATACCAGTGCCAGATTTTCCTACAAAGTTATATGTCAAAGCTTACTTGAAAGATAAGGATGCTTCTTAAGTTCCTCTAGCCAAGCTGAGCTTATTAGAATGCCTTGCTTCTTCTAGTCTTCAGAAGAAATAGAATATCGTTTCTTATGTGCTTCTTCAATAATTTCTCTGAGATAATCCTCTTTTATCGTAAAAAGAACACCAAAGAAAAAGTTCCTCTCTGGGAGATTATTAGAGAGTTGTTTCTTGGTAGGAAGGTAAACTACCACTTCCTCATCTTACATGGCATCCTCATAAAGATTAGTGACTGAAATCTCAGGGTAGTTGGGAATTTCAATTAGTTTAACCTCTTTATTTTTAAAAGCTTTCTACTCCTCACAAAGTATTGCTTTCAAGAATGAAATTTTGGTACATTCCATCGTTGGAAGGAAAAAACCAACTGTATAATATGTTAATAGTCATCATTTATCTTACCATGTAAAGTTAGGTATCGATAGAGATCTTCCTTACTTCTGAATCTTGAGATCATTTCTTGAGCCTCGACTCTTTTCATTTGATCATTGAGTGATTCCATCTTTGTTCCTCTTCCTATAAATGAATTTCAAATTATAATTTATAGACTTCTGGATCCTATTCTTTAAAATCTTACTATTAAATATGGGGATCTTATAGGAGGTCAACCCTGCAAAGATACGTGGAGAAAGTTTGCAGAAGCTGTAACAAACTACAGAGATGGAGCTCCATTTTAATCAATTTAGTTCCATTAAATTAGTACTAAATTTGTTTAAATTTAATTAGTACCGGTACTAAATTCGTTTAAATTTAATTGGTACAATTTAAAATACCAAAACTTAATTAGTACCTACTTTTAAACTAATGAGGTTATAATGGAAAAGTTCCAAAATGGTTCAAAACCTAATTGGTACCAGTACCAACCTGAATTTTATCTAAGTTGGTACCAAAATTAAAAAAATGAAGCATGAAATTAGAAAAATTATAGTAATAACCTAAGTATAAATATGATATCTAACTCTTCAATATCAACCATTATTGTTGCAGTGCCAACTCCTATACAGAGTAAATATAAATAGAGAGGCTATTAAAGCTTTATAATAGAAATTTAAATTTGAATTTAAACATGGCGGCTAACTTAAATCGAAAAGCAATCTCTCTTGGAACAGGATAATCATAGCCAAACTTTGGCTAAACTAAAAAGCCTGAAATTATTTATGTTGAGAGGGAGGTAGAGCTTAGAGCTCTTGAGTTTGAAGCAGAGGTTTTTATCATAGAAATTACAAACCAGAAGGAGAACACAGAGATAGGAGTTTAAACTCAAATTGATTATATTGAGGAAGAAAAAGAACAGATACCAGTTGAAAAAATAAAAACATTTTAAAGTTAAGAGTGCTAGAATTTTTTCTCAACTGAATAAAGCTTGAAAAGGCATAAAAAAGAGATACATTCTGGAAAGCCTAAGGTGTATTTCAAGCACGATAAGGTAGATGGCAGGTATTAGTGCACAACATGCATGAAGCCATATACTCACTCAGCTAAAGTTAAAAGGCATATGCAAAAGCATCACCTTAGTGAGTTCTTGATTTAAGATGTAGATACTCAAAAACTAGTACCAGCAAAGAGAAAATCAAATACTCTTGAGTCTCAGAGAGAATAGCAGGAAGGCTCAAGAAGCAGAAACGTTTGAAACAATGAATCAACCTGCAGGAAATATCTTTTTAGAATGTTTCTAAGAGAGAGCTATGTATATTCCTGCATTGAATGCAGTTGATCTTAGCAGTTCCATTGAAAATTATTTGAATATAAGCGTGCCTAACAAAGTAAAGCTCATTGTGGTTGATAAGTATGCATATAAGGTTTACCCTTTCAGCTATCTAATTAAGAATGAGCAGTACCAGAATGAATTCGCTAACGAATATATGGTTCTTAGAGAAGCACAGAGAAGAGACTGCAAGAATTTGCTAAAGTTAGATGGGGTTATTTTAGGCTTTGGTTTCATCGCACTTAGACTAAAGAAATTTGAAATGACTCTTAGAGACTATTTATATCATAACAGATACCCAAATGATTTGAAAGATATTCTATCAGATATGATAAAGGGTGTCAAAAAGTTGCATGAACTTGGATATATTCATAGAGATTTGAAGCCAGAAAATGTTATGTTAAACATATGCCCTTTAGAAGTAGTTGGCATCGATTTCAATAGAGCATTACGCTAAGAAAATATAACCTTAGCTAAGGTTCTTGGAACCCCTGGATACTTTCCAATCAGAGAAAAGTGGACCAATGGTTCAGCATAATGGGATATATGGCCAGTTGCTGCTATTATATTAGAGACCGATATGGAAAGTATGTCTTACTTTGGCACAAAGCATGAAAAATAATCAATTAGCTTAGCTTAGAAACATATAAAGTAGGAAGATGTAAGCGAAGAAATTATAAATTTAGTAGAGATGATAATAGTAAGAGCTCCTCACTATCCTAGATAATCATTAGACGATATGCTTGAACCTCTAAAGAGAGCCAGATTCAAGAGATATAACAAAGACAAGCAAATTAAATTCGTTTGAGTTAAATCACCTAATAATCATTAAATTTACATTAAATTCATATCAATACTGCATTTTCTCTACTAACCCCAATAAGACCCCAACAATACCCTACAAATCAAAGCACTTATAAACCTCACTAAGGGGTTTTGGGGTTTTGAATGAGTGTTAAGAAATAACAGCATTTGCTCTATTGATATTTCTCAACTATTAACTTCTTTTTTGTGTTCTTCTTCCTATTCCCTTGCCAGCTTCAATTGGAGTTATTTTTATAATAATTTTAAATTTATTCCAACCTCATAAATTATTCTTCACTTACTCAATATAATGATTTTACTTTCAAATTTATGTTTATACTAAAATCTTAATATTAATTTAAATTTATGAGTCTATAAGTGATGATTGATGATTTAAACTAAAACTTATCCTCCATACAAGTCTCTACTGTTCTCTATTTTTATTTAGCTGTTCTTCTTAATTTTTTAATGGATTGATCCTTTGTGACTCAAGAGAATTGATTGCTAATTCAATTCCGTCTCTTGAGTCTATTAAACTTAGCGAATTTAGGCTGCTAAGTTATTAATAGATTTCTGTAGTTAGTTGAGTTGTTGAAGAAAGAATGCAACATTCGGATTTCTGATTAATATAAAATATATATTTAAGAGAGATTGAATATATTGCTGATTAAAGATTTCAAATGTATATACCTAATTGACTTAGGGATTAGTTTTTAATTTGATTCTCTTGATGAAGAACTATATTGGCTATTCATCCTATTATAATTAAAATTATAATTATAATTAAAATTATAATAGTAGCGAAATTAAAACAAATTTTTAAATTAAAATAAAACGAAAAATGGTAAATAGACAGAAAGGTGCAATGAGATGAGGTATAGCTACTTATGCAACTGATATCACTTTAGTAACTTATTATGCAGTGAAACTTGTATGGATACTCAAGAGCTGAAGCACTACCGCTAGCTATAACTTTCTTGAATTCATCGTACTTTAATAAGAACTTCATCTCAGGGTGCATTTGCTCATCAAATTCAAAGCGTGAGGGAATTATCTTTCGATAGTTATCATACTCAGATTTAGCAGAAATTTTTAGTTACTTGAGCTGCCGAGATCTCATAAAAAGAGTAAATTTTGTCCAAAAGAATTTAGCCTAATTCCTTATGGGTGCAGAGGGTACAGTTACTAATAATACACGTTTCCCAAAAGAGTATCAAGGATTGAGAAATATTAATATTCCCGTGACTAACCTGTACAGGAGTGATTAAGTAGCCTAGTCAAGATATATTCTTGGGATTCTACTTGAGAGCACAGTAGCAAACTAATGTATGTAGACATTTTGCCGGTGTAAATAGATATTCCCGAGTGTATCTAGTTGCGGAGTCTGTATAGCTAGTTACTATTCCTAAGACAATTTTATCACCTTGAGTACCGAGTTACATCACCCAGAGTAACTAGTTACAGTACAGATCATAACTAGTTAAAGAGCCCATAGTATCTTATTATGATAGGTATCATATAGTCTCGTCGTAATAATATTGGGAATATCCTAAGACTGGCTAATTAGTCACTCCTGCAGATATTACTAACGGTGATATCAATTCATCGTCTCCCGTTAGTAACGCGGGTACATATATTCAAAAGAATTTAGGCTGAATACTTTTGGGAATAATTTACTCCCAGTATTGCTTCTCGTTGATTCGAGTTACAATGGACACATTGCAGTTCACCGCTTATTATCAATAATAACTGGCAATTTACCTAGTGTGCGATAGAGTGATGTGCAAAGGTACTCTGAGGTGTCCCACATATTCCCGCTGAACCTCATCTAGCGCGATATCACTGACATCAATTATTCTGTATGAGGTGAATTTACTTAATACCATTACTCGATATACTTCTATGATGGAGGTCCTCTCAGTTGTATTACTCACACCCTCTCATTCCTCAGTTTGTCTCAATTACTATTTCATTCATGTTTATTATTTAAAAATTTGTTTGCATTTCGCTATTATTATTATATTAAGGTAAAGATAGTGAATTATCAAACGAAATTTAAATTAAATAAAACATTAAATATATTTAAGACTGATTTTAGACTCTTATATTAGCTTATTATCATCATCTTCCTCATCATTTTCATCATATTAAATTTTTCTTCCTTTTTTTGTATTCATGCAAGATATTCCACACTCATTCTTACTGTCAATAGCTTGAACTTTTGCTGGTTTTTGTGTCTTTTTGCTGTAAACTTGGCCACTTCTCAATTTTAGAATACTATATCAAAGATGCTGCCTGGAACCTGTACTCCATTTTATTCACAGAAATTTAATGAAATTAGAGATGTTTAATAAATTAAAATTAACAAATTAAAACTTTCAAAGTTTTAATGATTAGAGATTTAACTTTTTAATAGTAGATTTAATTTAATAAGGATTCTTAATCGGGATGTCTTAATTAATTTTAGGCATGTTTTTATTAATTAAGACTGAGTTAATTTTAATTTATTAAACATCTCTAATTTCATTAAATTTCTGTGAATAAAATGGAGTACAGGTTCCAGGCAGCATCTTTGATATAGTATTCTAAAATTGAGAAGTGGCAAAGTTTACAGCAAAAAGACACAAAAACCAACAAAAGTTCAAGCTATTGAAAGTAAGAATGAGTATGGAATATCTTGCATGAATACATAAAAAGGGAGAAAAGTTGAATAAGAAGATGATGATGAGGAAGATGATGATAATAAGCTACTATAAGAGTCTAAAATCAGTCTTAATATATTTAATGTTTTATTTAATTTAAATTTCGTTTGATAATTCACTATCTTTACCTTATATACTTTTAATATGAATTATTGCAATTGATTAAAGTTATATATATACTTAATTTTGAGTTGGCTAAGGTTTATTAGTCTTTAAGTCTTTTTAACTTTCAGGCAATGCACATTGAAATTTACAAACTCATTCATATTTTCAAAATTATTGCTTTTAAAAGCCACTTTAATTTCTTATGATTTACATCTTTTTTAAATGTAAAGGCCAATCTTTAAATAACTTCATCTTTTTTGGAACAAGTAGATCATTAAACTAAAAAGAGATAATCTAGGTGAATGATGGTACTCAACAGATCATCAATGGTATATATTTAGATGAGAATTAACTCATTTTTTATCTACGAAGCAAAGTAAGAATTTGCAGTTTCTTTGCTAGAAAGGATAGGATCTCTGGCATTTTTTTGCTTACTAAATTAGTTTTTAAACTTTAGCAATCATTTAGCTCTGATATTATTATTACTAAGATTTTTTAGTCGAGTGGAATACTTCAAGTATCTCTATATTGTTAGTTATTGACTAAATTTTTAAATATATCCTCAAACATTATTATTAATGAGCTGTTTATATAGAATTGCTCTCCAGAATATATTTAATAGATATGATATCAATATCTTTACAGATATCTCTTAAGCATATATTTAGTTAAGTTTTTTTAACTGTCTTTTAATTTTAAAATAACTTTATGAAATAAATAAATAAATATATAATACGTTAAGTATAAAAACAATATATTTATATTTATTTAAATTTATAATGAAACCAAAAATAATAAATAAGTTAAATAATAATCAAAATGTTCTTGACAAATATAAAATTTAATTGCTATCTGTTAGGAATTAATATTATAAGAGTTATATATAACTTTACTAAAATTAAGGCATTTTGATTATATTAATATAATTAAGATAAATAAGAAAAACTATCGTTCTAAATAATTATATTTATCAATATAGATAGAATACATAAAAAATAAATGAGAAATTTGATATAAAGAAATATTTATCCATTTTTAAATGCGAAAAATAAGATTTTGTAATAACTATTATTGCGATCACTAATAAATAGCATATTTATTAAATAAATATGCTATCGTAAATATTTCAGTAAGTTATTAAGGTATTTATGAAAGAAATTATCCTCAAATTAAGAATTAAACAAAAGCGGTATCTAAAAACTGTTAACTAGATAAACGTGAATATAAATAAAGATACAAAAGTTATAGGATAATACATGAATCAAAGCAAATAATTAACTAGTAGAAATTAGGGGAGTTTAAGATGGGAAATTATTTGGCAAGTAAATTTAAATATATAAAAATATGATGAATTTTTCATAAAATTTGTTAAATATATTTGCTTAATAATATATTTTTAAAATAAGTAATTCTAATAATGATATTTAAAAATTTATAAAATTAAAAAAAATATATTCAATTAAACAGAAATCATATAAAAATTGAGAAAAAAATAGTCCTAAAGATAAAATTTTAAAAGATTAAACAAAAAATAAAGTAAGATATGCTAATAAAATATAAGGAAGATAACGATATCTGATAATTCTAATTAGATATAATAAAACTGAAAAATAAATAAAAAGATTTTTTAAAAAAATCATAAATAAAAAATATAAATAAAATTATTTATTTATAAAAGATAGATAAGCAACTAAACACATAAATTCAAAAATAACCAAAATAATATTAAAATAAATTTTCTATAAAGAATTAAATATATATTTTGAGAATTATTCCAATGAAAAAAAAATAAAATTTAAGAGTACAGGGTTTGACCTTAGTTGATTTAAAAATATCAAAAAAGTGGATTTATCTTTTGTAAAGTTGAGTAAATGATTCATAACATGATCGAAGGAGCAAAAAAGTATTTCATTAAATATTTATTATAATAATTTACTCAATAACTATGGTTTGGTAATTAAGACCTCGCTGAGTACGAATATGAAATCTCTATTGTCATATCATCAAAATCCTCAAAATTATAGCGATAAAAAGTTAAAATATAGGATTTGATGAAAAAGTATATTAAACATCGAGTTTAAGGGTTTTCGATGAAGTAAAAAAGGGCCGAAGAAATTTATGAGAGGACCTGGAATAAAACATAATCACATTTAATAGCTCATGATCGAAAAATAACGCAAAACCACAAAATAGAGGCGTATTTACAAATGTTAGGAAAGGTCTAATTGAATATTTTGAATTTTCTAAAGATTTTTTCAAGACTAAAACCTTAACAAGCAAAACTCAACTTGCAATTTATATTTCCCAAAAACTCCCCAAAATATCAATTCTGGTTATTTTGACCTCGCTGAACACGAATATAAAATCAGAATTGAGTTATCTTCAAAACGCGCAAAGATAGAGACATGTGAAGCTTTATTATAAGAACTGATGAGTGAGTATGTTAAACATCGATTTTTAGGGTTTTCAAGGCAGCAGGAAAAGGTCAAGGAAATTCATGAAAAGACCTGGAATTAAGCAAATCCACTAAATTTGGGCTCCTGATCAAGAGTGTGACACGGGAACACAAAATATATAGTCATTTTCAAAAGTTATAGGGGGGTCAATTTGTCAATTTTTTGATTTTTAAAATTTGGCCCAGGAGCCGAACCCTTCCCCGGCAAAACTCAACTTGCAATTTATATTTCCCAAAAACTCCCGAAAATATCATTTCTGGTCATTTGACCTCGCTGAACACGAATATAAAATCAGACTTGACTTATCTTCAAAACGCGCAAAGATACAGGCATGTCAAGTTTTATTATAAGAACTGATGAGTGAGTGTGTTAAACATCGATTTTTAGGTGTTTCAAGTCAGCGGGAGAAGGTCACGGAAATTCATGAGATGACCTGGAATTAAGCAAATCCACTAAATTTGGACTCCTAATCAAGAGTGTGACACTGGAACACCAAATATATAGTCATTTTCAAAAGTTATAGGGGGTCAATTTGTCCAATTTTTGATTTTAAAATTTGGCCCAGGAGCCGAACCTTTCCCCGGCAAAACTCAACTTGCAATTTATTTTCCCAAAAACTCCCAAA
>ARYC01002543.1:0-14705 GCA_000711775.1 Oxytricha trifallax
AGGGATTTTGGGGTTTTGAATGGGTGTGGGTGAATACACTGCGCACTGTAACAAGTCCTTCATCATAGAAGCCATATGGTAATGTCGAGAATGTTGTTCAATTTCACAATCCTAAATCAGTCATCTTTGACTAAGTAGGAGATCCCTCAGTGAAGCCTGAGAAGATATGCGAATTCATTCAATTGATTGCTCCAGATCGACTGTATCTTGAGATTTTTTGCAGGAAGAATAATTTGAGGAAAGGATGGACAACGTTTTGACAACCAGCATTGATTTTGAATTTAAATTGAGCATAAGATATGAGTTGCAATATATGAGTATTTTGCTTTTAATAAATTAAGTTCGCACAATAATTATATAAATTATAATATGCAATTTGCTTACCTCAAAAGATGCGTTTGCTGTGTCGATTATTTAGCCTAAAAATCTGCATTTTTAAATAATATTTGAGAATTTCAATCATTTTTAGAGGTCTTTGAAGGGTAATGATTTTAGTTAGACAAAAACACTATATAAAACCAAGAATTTTTCTATGTTTCAATACTTCTAATCACCTGGGTTTTATTTTTTTTACCACTTGTACTAAATTCTTCGTAATCTTAATCTTAAGCGTTGATTATAGTATTAGGTACTTTAATTTTCTTGTTTTTGGTGATATTATTTGACTGGATCTTATATTTGATTTCGTTTGAAGTAAAGATAACAAAGTAATTGATAATAATTGTTACAATTTCCAGAAATAATAAAATAATCTACAATTTTTTCACTCTAAATTTTATTATTAATCAGTTTTTAATATATTAAAATGGCATGTATCTCGGAATTGATGAAATTTTCAAGATACGAGCCAAATAAATATAATTAATTAAGTATATTACTATAAACAGTATATAAATGAAATTAAGTTTATAGAATATTAAAGTTCATATTTAAATAATTTAATCTATAAAAAATAGGCACAATAAATAACCAAATAAATTAAGTCATTTCAAATTAGACTTAAGCAATTAATCTTTAATAGATTAATATTTCTAAAATTAAAATATGAACTTTAATATTCTATAAACTTAATTTCATTTATATACTGTTTATAGTATCACACTTAATTAATTCGACTTATTTGGCTCGTATCTCAAAATTTTATCAATTCCGAGATACGTGCCATTTTAATATATTCAAAACTGATTAATAATAAAAAAGCGTGTATAAATTGTAGATTATTCTATTATTTCTGGAAATTGTAACAATTATTATCAATTATATAGATTTTGAGATAATTTATGGAGGAAGAGTATTTGTTTTAGTTGCAGTATTTATTGGTTTTGTTTGTTTTTTATTTTTATTGGAATTATTGTTATCTGCTAAATTATTTTATTAGATATAAAGAGTAAAAGTAAATATACCTACATTTATTAATAAAGTAAAGATTCAATCTAATAATTAAAGTCACTTTTTGGCAAATACATTAAGTTTATCTATATGATTAAGTGTTAATTGTTTCTTCCCTTCGTAAATTTACTCTTCAAACTTAATTCATTATCAATTCCAAATTATTTGTAGAATCTTATTTTAAAATTGATTTTAATTTGAGAATATAATTTATGAGGTATTATATAGCACCAATACACAGATTAAAACCGTTTTATCAGAGCCTACGTTCTTTTAGTGCCTTAGATTTTAGTAGCGTAAACTTATAGGTAATAATGAAAGTTAAATTAGTCTATATATGTGAAAAATGTGATATAAAATAATATTCAGGATTTAATGTGATATTGTTTTAAATAAACTCAGAACTAATCATAATAATTACACTCTAACAACTGCAGCCAATTTTTAAGAGTAAAAGTATATAAATTGTAGAGTTTATGGATTTGAACATAATCGAGAGGAGACTAGATCTTACTCTTTAGTTTCGAGGAAAAGTTTTCTCAGGCACGGATGAGCAGTCCAAATTGTATTAAGAAATAATGATTGAAGTTGGAAATTAAATTTCGAAAATTATTTAAGACTTTAGATAATGGAAACAAATATGATTAATAGAGGAATATTCTAAGCAATATTGGTTTTAAAGTTAATGGACTAAACTAGTTATTAAACTGATAATACTTAATAATTAATAATCTTTTATCTTAGGATGACTAAATATATTTTAAAGTATTATTTAATCATCATTTCCATATAAATACATTCTTTGTTTTATTTAGTCAAGTAATAAATTTCTAATTTCTGTTCAATCATCACATAGTTAAGAGAGTAATGGATGTTTAGTAGCATTTAAGCTTTTTTAGTAAATTAGAGGTATTTTCTATTAAATATATTCATGTTATTTTTATATTTTAAATTATAGAATTATTATTTTATATAAATCAAAATATGAATTAGAAATATTAATTACATAAATTTTACAATAATGCCTGTTATCTATCCAGTCACCTTCATACTAAGCTCCATAAGCAAGAATTAAATTTTCCTTACCTTGTCTTTGCTACTCTCCTGAGTTTCGGTCCATACCATTACTGCTCTAACAAGGTGCAATCCACATTAAAATTAAATGTTAAATATATTTATTATTGTATATTCCATTTTATAAACGGTTACACAGCTTCTTCTTTATCATTTCTTGTTCATTTATTTAATTTACTTTTAAATATTAAGACATAAAATAGAGAGATTTAGATGCTAAAATAATAAATCCTTGACATATTGCAGGACATATTTACTATAATTATAAATAATCCTGAAATTATCTTAATTAAAAAAAAATAATATATTATGAAGCAAGCCACTAATATTCTGAAAATCTATTCATTTTGCCAATGTAAAAGATATATAAAGAGAGAAGAAATTTAAAAGTGGAAAATAAAGTCTTATGCAAAGTAATAGGTCACTCAGCATCAGCTCGGTAAGTGCATTGGCACTATTTAGGAGTAAATAATCTTGAGGAATAAGCTACAAAGTTCCTTAAATTCATCTTCATGATTATTAATACCTCAAAAATTATTTACTGCCTTTACAGTGAATAATTATCTGAAAAATAAAATAATGAGTAACAATTAATCTTTGAGGTTCATAAATTGAATGTAGAAGTATGGGAAGAAATAAAGTTGATAGGAAACAACGTGCACTAAATCTTGAAATCCTACATTCGGAAATAGAATAAGCTCACTTATCATTTATTAGAAAAAATTTCAAAAGATTAGAAGGGATGAACTTGTAGAAAATGATTTAGTGCTAAGTCAAACATATCTAAATAATATAAAACAAATTAAATAATTTTAAAGAAAACATGAAGATTGGTTTTTATAAAAAATAACCAAAATTTTAGTTTTAGTTTCTTAATGAAATAGAATACAAAACCAAAAATTTAAATTATTTCTTTATATACAAAAGAAAACAAATTTGACGACCTGAGATTAAAAAAAGATTCTGATAAATTAAATTCATAGATTTAACAGTTTAAATTAACAGTCTTCTAATATTTAGAGTTAAACGAGTATTGAACCAAGACACAAGTAAAATATCATGATTAAAAAGAAACAAACGGAAAAGCTTGAAATGTTTTTAACATAGGACATTTATAGTTGGGAGTCAAATGGTATCTAATAAAACAATCTTTTTAACTTGAACTATACCTCAAAGTGATTTTTAATATGCAGTTCAAGTCTTTAAAAAAATTCTTATCTTAAATTGGAATGGAATTAAAAAACAATTTGTTATAGTAAAAAGAAAGAAATTCAGGGAAAATATATTATTATTATATTATTTTAAATAAAACTAAAAAAAAAGAAGATCTCGCACTACCTTAAAAATTTACAATTGAATTCTTGTAATCTGCAATAGAGTCTTGAGTTAATTTATGGAAATAAATTTAAAAAACAATTTAAATTAATTAAATGCTTCCCTAATAAATAAATTTAACCGAGTAATAATCATTTTAAAGTTTTAGTAAGGTTCCTCAAATTAAAAAGTTGAAAGCCTTCTGTTGTACCATATTGTAACTTATACAATATTTCACAAGGATCACCCATTTAAAAGATTTTTTTCATAATTTTTATAATGGGAATTTAACTTCCTTAAATTATTCGAATTTAATTATTTATGTGGCTTATGCAACTCTTTAGTTTATTACATTGAAAATTAATAAGCAATAAGTTGAGAGAAAATTCTATGAACAAAGAAAGCAATCTTGAGTGTCAGCTCTATATCTAAAATGTAAAAGTAGAAGTTATCTAGCGTATTTTCAATAATTTATAAATATTGTGGTAATTTATTGATATTACATTTGTCAAAGAACGATACAATTTAAATTCTATAGTTTATGATATTATGTTCACAAAGATATTTAACTTTTAAAAACTTATAAATTTTGTAAATACAAAGAAAATATTTTAATGAGTTAAAGAACTGCAAACAATTAAGCGAAAAGAATTATAAAATTCATCATTTATTAATGTTAAACAAATAGACATTATTTAAAAGAATGAAGAAAGTTTTAGGACATTAAGACTCAAAGCTATAGATCATTTTTAATATAGTTAAAAGTTAACAAATAAAAAGGTAACTGAATTTGAATAATCACAATAATTAAATAAAATACCCTAAAATTTGCCATAAATCATTATTATTTATGATAAATTGATTTATACAATTATTAAATTAACTGTGTACTCATTTATATCATGGACAATATATTTTTACTTTACTTTCACCCAATTTATCAGAAATCATGGGCAATATAGATAATTTTATTCTTTAATTATTCGATTTAATTCTTCGCCCCAATAAAATTAAATGACTGAATTAAGTTTCTTATAAAAGGATTTATTATATCTGATTATTATTTTTAATTAAGAACTAAAGAGGAAGGAAATAAGCTTAAAAAACGTAGCTCCTCCTGGATATTCATCGTCTCTCTTTGCATAAAAATATTGAAAACTTCTTTCTGTAGGTTGTATAGTATCTACGATATTGTGAACTTTAAAAATTGCTTTATGTGTGCTGATATCAAAGATGTTTTTGGAGAAGATATTGGGATTAGGACACATGGCAATAGAAAGAGAATTGCTGTGACTCATTAAAAAGTATATTAAATGATGCACATGCACAGCAAATTTCAATAATTCATTGCACTTATTTAAAAAATATAACATGATGCAATGGAAAAAATTGAGTATCTGGTTAATGTTAAAATTTCCAAAAAATATATCTTTAATAATATTTATTGCTTAACATTAAAGTTAGTAATATTAATTTTATTTATAATTATTTTTAAATTAATGATAATTTTAATATGAGTTGCTTTGATAAGGTCAAATAATCAAATGAAATACTCTTAATTACTTTATTTATTCAAGAGTGGATAGATTATTACACATCTAAATTTGCTGGAATATATATATCTGATTTAGAGAAGTTAGAGAAGCCACTTAAAGTAACAATTATACCAAAAGAATTTATAATCAGCAAATGGCGATTTTGAATAAAATATTTATTATCTTAATCTCAAGGAAACCCTAATCTACGATACTTTATTAGAAATCATTCATTTCTTTTATAGTAAATTGATTTATATTTATAAGATCTATTATATAAAAAGATAATTTGTTTAAATTAATATGAATTAAGAGCAGATGCGTCGTTATGAAAACATTTTTATACTGCTGAATGTGATAGAGTAAATTCTAAAAATTTAATTTTTTAATGTTAAAGAGTAGAAATATCCGCTAATTCAATGCCTATAATTTATAAAAGTCATGTAAGTTGCACTTTCCTTCAACTTACATTGAACTTTCTGTTTTTAATATTTATTTATTTATTATTATTTAAATTTCAATAATTTTCATGGCTTGACAACCTTTTTAATAATTGTCAGGCCATAATTTTTTATTAATGGTTTTAACTTGTATTATTATCTATTATTTGAAATTTAAATTCTTTAGCTGTCTTGAACTACTAAATTATGTGTTTTTTTTATTTGTATAGGATTCTTATAAGTATAACTAAAATAAATTAACTGACTACTAATATTTTCTTTTATTTGCTATAGGATCTCTAGCAATTTAAAGATTTTCGCTTTTATTAGTTAAAGTCATAATAAGCTTATGGATCTAAGGCGGGTAAGCCGCACCTTATGAACATCTTGAATGATATTGATGGACCCTTAATATTAATAGGGATACTTAGGACAATGCTCTAAATCCTTATCAATTACTCTTAATAACTTTTGGAACATAGCATCTAAAATTACCTCGCCTGACAATTATTTTAAGGGTTGTCAGTCCTGACAATTATTTTAAAGGTTGTCAGGCCAGATCAGTATTTTAAAGAATGACCGACTTCTTAACAACAGCATCTTGACATATTTCTTAGAATTCACAAATCCTGATTGGAATTATTTTAAGTTTTAAAAAAGTTCAACTAGCTTCATCAGAAGCCATTGGTAAGTATAAGAATTTGAACAAGAAAGACTTTATATAGCTTGACTTTTATGAAATAGAAGAATACAGTCAAATGTAGTATGAATCTTTTATCTATTCGCTAAAACTTTATCCTAATACATTATATTACTTTATCAGAGCTGATTCATCGAGCTTTATGATATTTTTTTAAATTAAGTAAGTCATTTCCCTTTTAAAATAAGTTTTACAATGATGAATAGAATAAGAACTTTGAAATACAGTCAGTAGATGCAGTTATAAGTAATGCTATCAGCATTCAACTTGATGAGTTTAAAATTTACAGAAATTAATGATACCCGTAATATATAAAATCTCTTTGAGATAGAGTAACTGCAAATAATCTTAGTTCACTATTATGGAAAATTTTAAGGTAAAAGTATAAAATCAAGCAAAATTATTCAAGATCTTTTACATAATTATCAATTTTTTATTGCTGTCTCAACTGAACCTATGAATATTTATGCTTTAAAAAAGTTAATACTTAAAATATACATGAAAGCATAGATAAACTGGGAGAAGTGATATAGAATAAATAATATATTAAGTTATTTATTTTGTCTTTGCAATTTCATAATTAAAATACTGAAAATTAAACAGATACTTCTGATAATAAAGGAAAAAATACTGATGAAAGCTAAGATGCCATTTAATAATACAACGAATAAATCAACCTGGCTGATAGCTGATAATCATTCTTAACAATACTAACGACATTAAATATTATTTAAAAAGAGCATATGCAAATTGCCAATAAACTGTATGAAAATTAAGAAACAAGTGGGAATATTTTTGTGAAGGAGATAGCTCAATAATTAGTGACTTAGTTGTAGAAAAAAACTTGAAGAATTATAGGAACTAAAGTAAGCGTGATAAATTCATATGAATTCGCAATATTTTGTCTATTTATGCTCGTAATATTATTACCTAAAGATTAATATAGGATATTGATGCTATATTACTATTTAAGATATGATTACAACCACTGATTAAAAAGAATAATAAAATAAAACTCTGTAAATAGAGAATAAAAATCAGAACCAGCTTAGACTTAATTCTAGTAACTTTGATTATTAAGTAGTCCGATAGAAAATTAAGTAAACAAATATTCAATTTACTTCTAGAAAACAAAAACAATGAGGAAAATAGCTAAACGAGTGTGTGAAAGAGAAATACGTAGGAGTCGAGATAGAGAAAAGGTGCTTTACAAATAAAAGATTGGGAAAAAGATAAATTAAAGAATGAGATTGCTTGAAAGATCGATTAAGAGAAATGGGCAATTATCGATAAAAAAGAAATATAGAAATAGAACATATGAATAAGAATGGTAATATTATAAGGGCAGAAATACAATAAAAACATTTAAATAATTGCAAATGTAAATTAATTATAATATAATAAGCTTTAAAAATGAGCAATAGTTTTCTAGTAGCACGAATGCGATCTGGAACCATGCTTTTTTTCAAGAGAATTATTTTAGTTACTAGAAGAATTGGAGTGAGAAACATATATCAGTGGGATTACTCAATGCAGGATGATTACTACGAAAGAGTGATGACCATACTCGAGACCAGACATTTACCTCATAACTTCCTGAAGATTTCAGACACAAAATTCGTGCAAAAACGCTAGAGCAGTCACTGGAAATCCTCTGCTGTATTGAGGTATCATCTAAATGAAAACTACTGTAGCAACTGAGACTTCATCTAATCCAATAAATAAATACTAATTCAATATTCCATCTAACAATAACATTCAAAGTAAAATAAAAGCGCCCTAACTAACTCAGCATTTCAGCACATTAATATGATCAAAAATACGCAGATTATCTATCATGCTTACTTACTCAATATTTACACATAATACTAAACTAATTTTCTAAACCATCAGTAAAATCAAAACTGTTTCATATGCATCTAATTCTTCTCGATATATTTATCTAATGTATATTTTACTTATTCAATCTCTTTATTTACTCAAAAATTAGTCTTTTAAATAGAAAATAAAGACATAAATATTGTATAACTTCAGATTTAAACAAAATGAGTTTGATTAAATAGAAGGAAAAAACAGATCTTCTAAATAAATTCATAAACAATTAAATTGCTATAACAATATGATATAATCAAATTAATCTGAAAAAATAAGGATGATTGCTTGAATTTAAAATTAAAATTCTACAATCCTCGTCAGCATAAAAATTTTCCATCATAAACTCACCATCAGATGTTTTTTTTAATTTATCAATAATAATTTCGATCCTGGAAATACTCAACTAAGCTATTAAAACCATATATTATTAAATGAAAGAGCTGATATTCTTGGAGAGAAGAAGAGTTGTGCAGCTGTTTAAAATTTATGAATTGTATTAAGTTGAGTAGGATCAATAACAGTAGCTGTTCATAGTAATTTAAGTATAGATGCTGATTAAATCAAGGATTTGCAAACACTTATTAAGCAGTAAGTATTGAAATATAATAATTGAGGAAAAGAGAGACAGAATTAACGAAACCAAAAGAAGTATCAAACAATTCTTTTGCTTTTATTGCTCATTTTTAAAGGTGTTAAATTAAAAATAGGAAGACAAATGCATATTTATATTAAAATAAATGATCAACCCCTATCCTCATCTTCGGCTCATCAATTAATAAGCTTTCTTGAGTCAAGATAATCTAATTATTTTTAAATTGTTTACTCCCAAGCGATACAATTATTTACAATAAATTGTCTTCTATATATAAAACATTGATGGTTTTATCAAGATTCACTCTAGCTACTAATGGCAATTAAAAAATAAATATTAAAAAGCCCAAATACAAGAATAAAACACTAGTGAATTAAATTTATTGCAAAAGCTCTGCATCTTTTTTCAAAATTCAAAAAGAAAAATATTCGTTGTGCTTAATGATCTCACTAAATGTTAGTTAAATGCTTACATCCTTGAATAATCAAATTCAAGATATATTAACATGAGGATTTTCATAATTAAAATAAATTAAAGATTTTTAAGAAATTTCAAAGAATATGAAATTTATGACTTCTTTTGAATGAACAAATGATGTGAGATTTTGATAGTTTTAATCAAATTTTACTAATCAGAGAACATATTCTTTGGTTTATACTTTATAAGCTTTTATTTAAATATAAAGCAACTCTGTTTCTTATGAAAGATTTAACTATATATGCATATTACTACATTGGTAGTAATATGCATATTCCTTGATAAATTTCATGGAAGTGTTCTGGTAGCTAGGCAAGCAGTATCTTTATTAAAATATAAACATTTAAGTAAAATTAAAATAGCACTCTAAAATCCTATTTATATAATCTCTTGAGTTAAGCTTACCTTCTAACAATCTTGGTTCAATGAATTTGATTTATAATAAATTATTTAGGAGTAAGCGCATAGTTCTTTGCAATATTTATTAATCTCTGCACTCAGTAATTATTGTCGTTTTTAACATTAAATTAATTTTTATTAAAGAGATGATTTATACTTAGAAATGATCTGTTCAGGACAGGAGTTTTTAATCAAATTCAGCAAGAGAATATGAAAAGGGAAACTACGATATGTTCTCAGCATTATTATCTAAAACAGTGAACTATAATAATAATCATTTATAAAGGCATAGGTGGACACTTAATTGATAATTATTATTCAAATGTTAATGCGACAGCCTCTCAAATTGGAAGTCATAATAGAAATACATTTATATACACTTAGATAATTGGATTGGAATGTGAGCCATTGAAATTCAGATAGAGGTTCGACACTAGAACTTTAAGTCCTAAACAGTGTAAGATATAAATATAATGATAAATAAAAGTAGTTACAGTAATTAGCATGAAAGTAGTTGCAACACACTGCAGCAATAAGATAATAATAATTCTAGAAATTCAGATATTTCATTTTGCTCTCACAAGTAGTACAATAAATTATAAAATAATACAAAAACTCTATTTTTTCCTAAAGTGATGTGAATATAAGTCTTTGAACAAAAAACGTTTATTATGTAATCTTAATTAAAGGATTGATGAATAATTTAAAAAAACAGAATGCTATTATTTTTTTTTCTTACAAGATGTTTTATAAAGATTAATGATAATAGTTTCTTTGATGTTTTGGAATAAACCATGAATCCAATGCTTTTTTCTAAAAATATTATAGTAGTTTTTGTAAATTACTTTATTATAATATTATCACATTAGAGAAGAAAGGTTAGCACTGACACTGGAATCATTAATACTTACTATAAATTTGAATTTATTTAAATTAAAGTCACTTGGAAATCTGCTAACCTATAAATTAAGCCACAATAGTATAGAATAATAAATCCTAAGTGATAGGGAAATCAGCGTTTGATAATGCTTTTGATATCACTGTAATTGTCTTGCCTTCAAATAAGCCAGATTCTCAATCGGAATAAATCTCAAAGATAAAGAAATATCACGATAAAAAAATAATTACAAAATTTGAATTCTGATCTTTGCAACTATTAAGTTATAGTAAATAGCCTTCGCTATGTCAATAAAAAGTTTTTATAAAAGCTCTTTTTCATTAGTTAAAGATTATATTAAATTTTAACCAGATAAAGAATCGGTGAATGACTTACGCCTCAAAATAAATAACAACCAAAATGTGTTATCAGAAAATAAAAGTAGGCTATTTCGATGAAATGGTTAAGACAACAAAAATAGGATTCTAAGGATTCTCAGATAAATAAGTAGACTTCATAAAAGCAAATGTGAACATCATTCTAAGTGAAGTATAAACGAAAATTATCACATTTTCTGCCTACTCCAAAGATACATAAATAACCATTACTAAATGATATAATACTTCTTCAATTTCTATAACTATAAAATTGAAATCTGGTATTGTTAAAAAATTCTGAAAAAAAGGCATACATACGATATAACTTCATATCAATAAAAGTAGGACACACGCAAATATGCTTGTAAAATTCATACAAAGAGAAATCACCAATGCAAGCTTCTGAAATGGAGCAAATATATAGATATCAATTAAATAGTTTGTGAAAGCCATTATAACTAAGAAGGTTTACAATAGACCTCACTCAAAACCCAAAATCCTTTCAGTAGTTTGATTGAGTTTTTTGTTGATAAGTAGACTTTTAAGGCATACTTTATTAGGGTTTTAATAGGTTTATTCAGTGGTTTATAGTTTAAATATTAGTAATTAAAGAGAGTATAGCAAACAAGTTTTAAAAATATTTCACACAAACATTAGTTTAGAGTCATGTGGGCAGTTCTCTGAATTTTATCTTACTTAGTTGCTGCTTGATTATATCTATAGTAACATCGTTATCGTTGCTTGGCTTGATGATAGTTAAGTATGCAAGTTCTCTGAGGTCTCTGCTAATTTTATTATTATCGACATATTATTAGATCCTTTACTTAGTATCTCTTTCACTCTTTCAATTAAAGTAATCGTTCCTTGGCATGTCACTCTCTATTATTATTATTACTGCTAATGCCCATATATCCCAAGCAATATCTCCGTCTCCCCAATCTTTCTTTCAGGGAAATATCCAGGAGTGCATGTATATTTCCAAGTGCACAGGCTTGACTCTTTAAGCCCTGTTGAAATCAATAATATAGACTCCTAGAAGTTGAAAGTCATCACTATATTTTCTGGTTTTAAGTCTCTATGAACGTTACCGAGCTTGTGAAGTTCCTCTATTCCTTCAACTATTTGCTGTATTATCTAACCAATTTATCTTTGGCATTTGTTGTCAGATAAAAACTCTCTGTAAGCCATTTCTAAGAGGTTAAGGCTAAATGCTACGTGATCTTCTCCAAGTAAAATGGCATCAAGCTAAATAATATGCTGCACTCTTTCAATTTTGCTTATTAAAGAGCGTAATACTCCATAGCAAATTCCATTTAGAACTTGTCATCAACAATAAAGTAATTGAAAGTTTAAAATTTGTAAGCATATTAGTCATCTGTGATAACTCTCTTCTCTATTTTTCCCTCTAGAGTGAGATAACTTTCAAGACAACAATCTATGTAAATTATTTTCAAGACAGGAATATTCATAGCCTCGATTTTTACCATAAGTTTATTGATATCTGAGACTGGGTAGTTCTTAACTGCTTTCTTCATTCTTACTTACTTCTATACCTCAACTCTAAGAGACTCAGCTGGATTGCTTGACCTTCTTTTTATAGGAGTCTTTTTCCTGTAGATTCATGAATAAACACAAAGCTTTTAATGTGCTTTTTCTTTTATTGCACTTTGATGTCTCTTGTATGAGAATATGGCTTCTCACAAAACTCACAGATATACTTGCCATCCTTCTTTTAATGCTTTAGATACAACCTAGGCATATCGTATATCTCTAAAGTGTCTCTTGTAAATTGACTTGAAGTGGAAAATTTTATTGCATTTAGCTTAAATAGCATTATTATCGTGAATTAGATCAATTAATCAACTTTTGTACATTTCTTTTAAATTATATTAATTTATTTATATTTTTAGGTAACTTCCTCCTCAATATGCACAGCTTCTATGATGACCTCCAACTTAATTTATATTTATTAAAAAATAATTAAATTTAAATGCTGCAATTAATTATGATATTATGTTTGTATAAAAAGTAATATAGGCAAAAAATATTTATATATATGTTGATTAAACTAAATGTGTTGCTTTACTAAGCAACATGACTAAAAAAAGCATAGGTTTTAATCAAAACCCTAAAACCCCTTAATGAGGTTTATAAGTGCTTTGATTTGTAGGGAATTTGTTAGGGGTTGGGGTTATTAATAGTTTAATGTGAAATTTATAGTAAGTTTATTAAATTTAATCACTCAAAATGCACTTTTGGATCATGTGGGAGAGGTCTAAAGTTTATCTTACTTAACCACAAATCTATCTGCTCTATTGATATATCTGATCTTGAGTTTGGTTTAATTATTATTGACTCTGCCATTGAGTAAAAATTTAAATATTTACCAAGAATTAGAAATTAATCAAGTTTTTCTCTATAGTATTAAATTATATATTAACTAATTAAATAATTAAAACAGCACTCTAACCCAAACGAGAGATTAATTTGAGTTAGAGTGCGATAGATTATGAATTAAATTATATAATAAAAAATTAATTAAATATGACATGTTGTTTTTAATAATCATCATTTAGTTTTAATTTAATTTACTATCTCTATTTTTTAATTATAAATCATACTTATAAAATGTTTGATTTTTAAACTTTATTAATTTTAATAGCTAAAAAATTGTAAAATATAAATAACTAACTTAATAATTTAAACTATATGTAATCTCTGATAAACGATATGTCATAATTAATTAATTTTCAGATATATAATTTAATTCACACTCCAACGCACTCTAACCCTAATTACTCTCTCGTTTGGGTTAGAGTGCGGTTTTAATTATTTAATTAGTTAATTAATAATTTAATTATATAGAGAAAATCTTGATTAATTTCTAATTCTTGGTAAATATTTAAATTTTTACTCATTTGTTTCATTGATTGAGATACTCTTGTTTTGTCAATAAATTGCTTTATTCTTTGTTTAGCATCCTTCTCGCATCTTGTAGAGTAGTATTCATTGCGAGGCATGTCGCACTCTATTATTATTGCTGCTAAAGCCCACACATCCCACTAAAAGTCTCCATCTCTCCAGTCCACTCTTTCTGGATAGTACCCTTGCGTTCCCATTACAGTTCCAAGCCTTGATACTTACACTCTTTAAGCTCTGTTGAAATCGATTATTGCTACTCTTACAGGTGAGAAGTTTATCATTATATTTTCTGGCTTCAAATCTCTGTGAACAAACCCTAACTTATGAAGCTCTTTAATACCTTATACGGTTTGAGTTGCTATTTATCCAAGTTACTTATGATTCCTTTGATCTGTTATGAAATCTCTTAGGGCCATTTCATAGAGTGGAAGTCTGAAAGCAACATAATCCTTGGCAAGGAGAACAGCATCTAGCTTGATTAAGTAACTACAATTTTTACACTTTGCTTGAGTGAGTACTTGATACTCATTTGTAAACTCCATCTAATATTTATCATCACTTAAGAGGTAGTTCAAGGGATACACCTTGTATGCGTATTGATGATCATTGATAACTTTCTTATCAAAGAGTCTTCTAATATTAGGTAGCTTTAAAGATAAGTATCTAGGTCAATTTAAGCAAGAACCGGTATTTTCTTGTATTGAATCTTGATCATAATTTTTGTTATTTCAGAG
>ARYC01002544.1:0-58250 GCA_000711775.1 Oxytricha trifallax
ATTAATTCTTGTACTAATGAAAGATTCCTCTAAAAATCTTGAAAGTTTCCTTGAATTTAAAAACAGATTATTAAGGGGATAGATATATCCAAATATTTTACTTAAATTATTGATAATTTATAGATACTTACAATGAAAACTTTAGATTAAAAACTTTCTCAGACTGATTAAATTGAGAACTAAAGAATTAATCATTGGAATAGGAAGTGAATTAAGTAAAATTTTAATAAAGACTAAGAATTATTTAAAAAAATGGAAAATATTTGTGAAACTTATAACTTTAATTTATGAAATATCGCATAATAGTTTCAAAGTAAAAATTTATTAAGGATCGTAATGGGAATTTAAAAAAAATATTTTAATTTCATTTGCTTAATAAAATAAATAAAGCATTCATTTTAAATTATTTCACTTACTGTAGTTAGTTAGTTGAAGTTAAGCAAATTTATAAAACCAAAGTTGAAGTCTTTTTAAAATTGAGTTCAATATTCTTTTTGATAAAGTGCAGATTGTGCAGATAATAAACAATTTGAAAAGCACCTCTTAACCCATGAAAAATCCTTTGACTAGATTTGTTGAATTAGTTATTGAATATATTCTTCTCTTGTAATTGAATCTTAAGTTGAAATTGCGTCTTTCTTTATATTTGCAAAGACTTTTTCAACTGGGGCTAGATTAAACTAGTACGGTCCAAGAAACATGATTGAAAGATTATACAGTCTAAACTTTTACAAAACAAGTACACTTTTGTGATATGTGGCATTGTCTAAAATAATGATTACTCTTTCCCTCCAATTAGGGGTTGAAGAATCCAAGTATTCAATTAATTGAAGGATAAAGTAGATAAAAGTAGTGCTGTTATTCTTTCCAACATTCAAGCTGTATGCCAATCTCCCATCACTAAAGGCAGCTGCGATTATATTTACATTGAACATTCTAACCAATTTATCATTATAGTTTCGCACCCCTTTCAAGCTCCAGGATTTTCTAAGGTAGGACTAGTTTTACAGACTACTCTCTTCTATATTTATCAATAGTTTGCCTTAACTCATAAAATCTATGTAATGTATTGCTGCAAGCTGTCTTTATTTTTTGCAAAGTGGATTGTTTGCTCTAGAATCAATTTGATAAACTTTCTTATATCTTATCCCAAAATAATTTTTTTAAACTTTCCGAACTATTGTAGAAGAAACTTAGATTTACTATAGTTGATAGATAGCTTCCTGAACTTATTTAACAGATTTTATTTAAAACTTTTCCTTTTGAGCTTTTTTTATAAACCAGTCAATGTGCTATGCTATTGTTAATCTTTTATGAAAATCTTTATGATTTGGGTTCACTTATATTAAACTTTCTGAATTTATTATTTTATTGAGTTTAAACATACTTATCTTAAATCTCTATATCAATTAAGTCTTCGAACATCCCTAATCTTAATAAAGTTTTTTTATCAGTTTATACTTATCGATTTTACTTATTCTTTTTTATTTAGTATAATCGAAAGCTTTCTAAATAAAAACTATGAATATATAACAATAAAAATAAAAGCTTAAATTCTTACCTCATTATCAAATAAATCTTCTTAAGTTTAATTAAAATCCCTCGCTAACATAGCTTAAAAATTTATGTTTGAGATTGGAATTAATGATTTTTACAATTTTTAGCTACCCATTAGTTCTAAAAGTTTTTAGAGCTTTTTTTCAGTTTCAACAACTTATTCATTTGTTAACGCATTCTCTAATGAATTTTCATTTGCAAATGAGTTAAGCATTCTCCTTGGATCAAGAATGACTGAGATTTATAAATTTTGGTTCATTTTATTTAAAAGTTCTTGTTCGAGGGCAAAAACTATTGAATGAGTAAGTCAAATTAAGGCCTTGTAATCTGGAGTATCTTGACCATTTACTATTAAAGTTGATGTCCTACTTAATATTATTTCCTCTTAGCTAGAACCCTCACTGGCAACTTCATTACTCTATTAACTGTCTTGCTCGACATTATAATTATTTCCCCCTCCTTTTTGCTTATAAAAATGTCTAATATCCTGTTAAGTTAGTCTCTGATTTAGGTTTTATTCCATTTTTTGGTAAAGAGTTTTAAATTTTTGACCCAAATGTATTCCTCTATAGAAGAATCAGTTGTTTTTGAAAATACTTACATATTTAATTAAAGTTAATAGTTTATTATAATAAATTTATATTTCTATTTAATAAGCTTATTATTTATAAAACAGCTTCATTGTATTTAATTGTGAAAAAGTGTAAAAATGGAAAATAATCTCCAGGCAATTCACGTAAGTTAAGTCTAATCGAAGATTGGAAATAAAAAAGAACTATACGACTTTTTAACTCAGGAGGGATGGGCCTATTTACCAAAAATAAACTGCTCAAATATATGCTTTTTTAAAAGTATTTTAAGGGGTGAAAAAGAGGTAATAATATAGCTTTTAATACTATGCAGTATTTGAAAAGATGTGATGTTATAGTATCTGCTGTCCCATAAATAGAGGGACTCACAGCGGATGATTTTCTATAGTACGCTGAAAATAAACCATCATTGCTGAGATTTTTGCCAGATCAATGTGATTGGCTGCATCTCAATAAAAAATGGATAACAGATGTTCTACTTTCTTTGGACTCTGATGGGGTAAATGAAATGATACAAAAAGCTAAAGAGTATAGAAGAATTAGATTGGATAGTTCATAAAATAGCATTGTCCATATGAAACCGCAATTTGCGGAAGCTTTAAATAACTCAATCACATTTAGTGGTAAGTGCATACTTGATTAATTTTTACTTTAGTAAATAAGGGAAGGTCGGCTCATCTATTAAAGCAAAATTCCAAAAGAAAGTCAAGACCATCAGAATAGGAAGAATCAAAACTTAACTCACCCTCACAATCAAAATCAAAATAGAAAATTTTGGACTAAAATAAAAGGGTGAGGGACGAGATGAGTTATATGAAGAATTAAATTGATGACCTCTAGAACTATAAATAGCTCGTGATGCACCTCCATGAGGGAGGGGTTATTGACTAGGAAGGAAACCCACTTAAAAATATATCTATCTAATAGGATATTAATTTTATGATCTGAAATGAATGACTAAAGCTCAATTAATTTAAACTAACTTAACTAAAATTAATTAATCTCAAACTTAAAACATTTTTTATTAATTTTTATATAAATTAGCTAAAATAGTCTTGATTATTTTCATTTTGAGACCCCTTAAATGTTTTAGTAAATTTTATGAGATTTTAAGTTTTTACTTCTTTTCAAATAGAATTTCTTCAATACTATTAGAAGTAAATTAGAGTCCCAAGACTATAATAATGCAAAAGTCACAAATTCTTGAACACAAATGAATTTTTTAAGAAAATCAATTTTAGATACAGTATGTTTTTTTGGTCCCTATCTTTACAAACCTATAATCAATCAGTTTATGAGATTCCATACTCAGACCATCTTATTTAGTGTTATCATTAGATTTTGATAAGAAAGCTCAAATTCAAACTTTTATTGTTGTTAATTATAATTTTTATTAATTTGTTAGAGTTTGTTATAGTTTACAGAGTTTGTTAGATTTTGTTATACTTTGTTATACTTTGTTATAGTTTACAGAGTTTGTTATACTTTTTAATTAATCTGGATTTAAACATGCTTTTTAAAAAGTTTTAAAAGGTAATTTAAAATTAAATAAGAATAGGGGTTAATGAACTAAAATTAGTTAAATTCTAGAATCAATGAGAACTTCCTCAAGATGCAACTACTTAAAATAATTGTTGCCAAAATTAGTAACAACAAATATTATTTAAGCCAGAGAAAAATTAACCTATTTAAAATAAAAGCATGAGTAAAAAATAAATTAAACAAAAGGTCTAAAAAGACCAAAAGAATTAATAAATTATCTCTGATCAAGAAGCATCTAACTATACTGCAGAATTCTTCAACGAAGAACAATAAGAAGAGCTTAAAATGGAAGAACAAAAAAATAAGATTTTGTCCTATCTGAAATAATAAAACATACTTGGGAAAAAAACTTACAAAGATGTAAAAATATAACTCTAAAAAAAATTTTAAAAGGAAGTATTACAAGTTCATAGGAACTGGCTCATTACTACTCTTAATTCCAGAAAAAGTGAGGGTTGAAAAAATACTCCCATAAAATAAAGTACTAAGAAATAAGTCTAAAAATTTTAAGACAAAAAAATATGTTAACAAAACATGGAAAAAACAGAAAATAAATCAAAAGACTCTAATTCAGTTAATTCTTCAGATAAAGTTCAATGTGATAAAAATATTTAATCTGGCCTCCAATCATTAGATTCATAATAGGTGATTACAAGCTCTGAAGATTTTGAATCTTAGTCAGACTCTACTTTCCCAGAATTGAATTAAATAGAGCGAGTAATTAGTAAACAATTCACTGGACTTACTAATGATGCAATGGCAGAACTCAAACAATAATTATTTACTCAACTCCCAGAAATATTAGACAACAAATTGAATGAAAAGTTAAATTAAAAGAATTTGGAAAACAGTGACTAATTACAAGATTTGTAAAATAAAGTCAACCTTATTGATTTTGAAGTTATTCAACAACTAATAGCTGATGGAAAAGATGAAATACAAAATGCTTTTTAAGTTTTGGTAAAAGACATAAAAACTTTATCACCTACGATTGGGGTAGCATCCCAAGAATCCTTGGCCACTCATGTGAAAAGATTCACAGAGCAATACAATAGTTTGAAAAAATTATTGAATGAAAATCAAATTTAAAGCGAAAATTTAAGTTAGCAAGTTAAGAAGCTTGATAATTAGATGGGGCAATCTTAAAAAGTGAACGAAGAGAAACAAAAAGAAATGTAATTAAATAGTAAAAGTATAATAGAGCAAGTAAATGCAATTTGTACAGAGCATTTAAAGCAAGTGAACAACAACTATGATGTCATAAAAAATAATATGAAGCAAATGAGTATTAGGTTAACTTGCATCGAAAAAGCTGATATAAAATAAAATATGGAGTAACCTAATCACCAAGATAACCAGAATGGTTTATAGCAATCGGTAAGCCAGACTATGGCACAATAAAGTATTAATGTATAGAAATTAATTTCTGAATAAGAGTTTAACTAGATAATTGGGAGATACAATTCCCATAATGACACAGTAAAGGTTGTTCAGATTCTTGGACACTATTTTCTGTATGACAAAATTTCAATGAAGTTTATTTTGATAAAGAAAATATTAATATTTGACTACTTACTTTATAACTTAATATATGAACTTACTTACTTTAATTTACTAACTCTTACTCAAATAAATTACTCATTTTTGCATCATGGGGTTTTGGGGTTTTGGGGTTTACCTTTAATTAGATAGATGACTATGCTCACTGTTTTTATTCTTATTCCCTATTAATATTTTACTTTTTTCTTGAAAGTAAAGATTATTAGTCATCTATGGACAATAAGCTATTATTTAGTATTTATATATATTATATTTTGACTAGTCAATGAGTTTGTAGCTAGTTCATCTTGGGCCAATTTCAATATAACTTGAAATTTCTGGATTGCTGCGTCCATTTCATTTCAACCTTTTTATCAGCTTAGATGATCACATGACTGATCTCAATCTATATCTCTTTCAAACTTCTTATTTTAATGTTTATTGAATCAATTAGGCAAGTCCATCAAGTTAGTCTCGTTAATTCTTATTCTAAAAGCAAAAGATTTTAAGATTTAACCACTTATTTTTTATTATTTACAAATCTACTGTAAGGATCCATAGATTAAAGCTGGACTTGACATTTATACCTTAATATTACAATAAATTAGAATTATATTTTTGACAAACTACTAAAGCTGTTAAGACAATTTCTTTCTACGACTACTTCAAAACTACTTTTCAAAGGCAGCTCATTCGGTTTTGTTTAATCCTATTTCTACTTGGATGTCATTGTCCACGCATACTCTCAATATAGTATGAGATCATTACCATCATTATTGATGATATTCCATGAAGAAAAGTGGCTCGAGTAATGAGAATATGTGCATTTCAGATATATATTCTATCTCTTAATAAATTAATTTAGAATTATATATACAACGTATAAGTAAGAGCATTTAAAAATGAAATTCAAGCCAAAATGAATAAATAATATTATTTGTTAGAGATTAGAGACAATGAAGAAGATAAAAGACAGAATGAAAATTATCAAGTAATTGTTGAACTGCCAAGATCATATGAAGTAATTATACTATTTTAAATTTATAGAACACCATTTAATCATATAATATCCCTATATAACTATATAAAAGTAAGGTTTGAATCCAACTCAGATGATTTACCTGATACTCTTGAATAGGACAGTATGCAATTAATGTAAGAATAGGTGGCTATAAATCCTAAGATTTAAGTCTAATTCAATTTTTTAAAGATCATGAAGATACATATTATCATCTAGATTTCAAAAAGTACATTAATTATGTGTAATTTTAATAAAAATATCTAAAATTAAACATTTTAATAAAAGATTGTTGAATTTAGTGAAAGTGATGATTAAATGCATGATATAATAAAATATAAAGTTTTACTATGCATAATGTGTTTGTATCTTCGAAGGACATCTTACCCTCACAATTAGCATCGACTTGCTTAATGATCATAATTTATAATACGAAAACTTTAATTTATTAATAATTTAATTAACTTTAATATTAATACTTATAAGTCTAATCAAAAATGTAAATCTCTCTAAAACATCTTACCTTCTTCTTCTTCTTCTTCTTCTTCTTCTTCTTCTTCTTCTTCTTCTTCTTCTTCTTCTTCTTCTTCTTCTTCTTCTTTGTCATCATCATCTTCGTCATCGTAAATATAAAGTCCTTTCTCCCTGTAGTCTTACGCAGCACCTATCTTGTGGCACCAGTGGTCTTTCCAAGTAGGACCACTAAAAAATAAAAATTAAAGATATACTAAATGTAACTTACATTATAAGTGAGTGCTCTAACTCCAGCTGCGTCTGATCTATTCGAATACCTTTTAATATATTAAGTTTTTGATTAAAATAATTAATATATAATTATAAATCATAAATGTCATTGACAGCTGCCTTTGAGATAGTCTTTTCAGAGCCTAGAATTACTTTGATGTCCTCAGTTAAGATGAAGTTACTGCCATCCTTGTCGAACATTCTGAAGACCTGTTGTAGAATCTCGTTTGTGCGGAGATTCCTCTCATTCATATTGACAACGACGAGCCAGAGTAGTCAATGAATCCACTCCCTTCAATGTCCACAGACTTAAAAATCTTTTCGATATCAGTCTTATCCATGTTCTTTCCGAACCCCATATCTTGAACCTCCGTGAATGCATGAAGTGAAAGCATACTGACTCCATTCACGACCTGGTTGAGGAGCATGGGCTCTTATACTTCATTTGTCATCAAGTATATTTTTTATTATTAATTCCTGGCGTCTTGTGTTGGTCATTCTTGGTAGCCAGTCTATGCATTAGCCTTTCGGCATTCTTGGCTTCCAGTATTGCAGTCGAAGTAAGGGGCGAATCTTCGAATGGAGGGCGGCCAGTGGTACCACTCTAGGAAGAAGGAGCTATCTTACCACGGTGGAACTTCCGGCCTCAGACATCTCCTCGGGGAGGCTAGATAATCAATCATCACTGTTTCCCTAAAGACCATTGGGGTTTCCCAAAGCGATGGTTTACACATATACTGCTGAAGGTTTTACGTTTGGAGAGAAGATTATTACAGTTAAACTATCAGATCACTTTAGCTTCCTTCCCTTTTCAACTCTACACTGAGAGCCTTTCTCTATGCTGTAGTGTAGGTTGCCTTGAAGATTCTCCTAATATCTAGTTGACTTTAATCAGGATGCAATGGTCTTGCCATTAGGAATGCTTGATGATCCTAACGTAGGTCACCATGCTAGCTGTACTCGTTGGTGTCTCAACAAATGGGGTTCCATATAAATCTGGCACTTCAGAGATCTTATACGCTTTTTCGCACCAATGGGAACTGGCTCAGATACCAAGAAAGTAGAAGTTGATCAATGTGTAAGAAGCAGTGAATATAAGACCTTCTAATCACTATTGGTCTTTCAAAGCATACGGAAACACTAACAAGCGCAAATGAAGTTGCTTCATCATGCTCTTCTAATACTCAATGCTCGAGGGGGTCTTGAAATACAGCCAATACTAATCTTCCAACAGCCCAAAGAATCACAAGTATTGTAGGTATTGCTAGAGATGGTCACATGATCTTTGGATCATACCAAGTCTCTGGTGCTGTATGGCAGCCTTGCGATGTTTACGCTTGCAATGGTGCTACAGTAAATGCGCCTATGCCTCAACCTTCTTCTCCTCATTTGTTGCTGGCCGTTGAAGCCCCAGCAGAAATGCCTTGATGGCTGGTAGCTGCAACAGAGATTCTTAGACATACCACAGCAGTTCATGTCACTAGGGTTAGCCAACCTGATATAAGGTATTCGCCCTCAATGGCAGTGTGGCTTAATGTTAAGAATACTGGAGTGACATTGATATAACGGGGTTAATTAAGTTTTGTTTAATTGAAAGTATCTGTTTTCACTGTTAATCGTTTGAGTTACTTGTAAACTTAATCAAATTATATTAAACATCTATCATTAATTGTGCTATTTATTGATTTATTAAAGATTGAATGTTACCTATTTTTCACCTTTTTCAATTCATTTAATGGGGTTTTATGTTAATTTATGAATAGAAAATAATGGTAGTAGCTGAATTAACTATCATTCAACCAAATATTATTACTTTTCATCAGTTAATTTATTTAATCAACGACAAATGAAATTAGAAATTTAATCAATAAAATAAAGTCGTAATAACAATATAATAAGATATTAAATATCAAAGATTGTAATATAGCATATCATAAGTTCTATTTAATAATAAATGTAAGATAGATTTTTAGTGCAAGAAGATTGAAGTAATTCATGAATATTCATTGAAAACTGTAATTTGGGAGTTATCTAAACTTTATGAGAGCTATTGAACATGCCCACAAACAGCAAATAGTTTTAAGGGATAGATAGTAAATATTTCATATATAATATAAATGTATATAAATGAAACAAAATAAATTAATTATTAATAACTTACTTACTTAATTAAATAAACTGCTATTTGATCATTCTGATTGTTTATAATATCTACCCGTTAAACACTAATCGCATTTATCACTTTCTATTTTGTAAACTCTACAATCACCGGTATATCTAGAGTGATTTCTTGTTCAAAACCATTATAGTACTCTTAGCTATATGTGTATTAAGCTTAACTTTGCATTGCTGCTCTCTCAAATTCAGCATCAAATGTCCAATTAGTGGAGATTAATACTCACTGGCAGGGTTATAATTAAGTTTAATTGAGTTGATTTGAATAAATTGCAATTTACACATAAATGGGTAAGACTTAGGATTTTCATGGGCTATGGATATTTGACAATAATTACTATTAATAGCTTATAATAGATAAATTAAACTTTACATAATGATATCTGCTTAAGATTCATGAGTTTGATGTATAAGATCGATGTAAGGTTACTATATAAACTGATTAAATTTTGGTATATATAAAGGAAGAAGAAAATATAACATATATTTAGATTTATATTTATATAAAGTAGTTAGTTTTAAAAGCTAATATATATAATAGGTAATTATAATTATAAGTTAATATTGCAAGACTAAAAAAGTTAAAAGAAGTACCTGCCCATTTGTTAGGATAAATTGATTAGGATTTGGAGCATTTTCTTTTCCACCCTAGTTCTTGAAGAGATCTGTTCAGCAATTTAAATGCAATTATATACGCAGCTTCAATAGTTTAAAGTAGAACCACTTTAATATATAAATATACTTCTTATTCTCTCTACTGCCACAAGTAATAGTATCATGATGTAATGCATTTGATAGAGTTGCTTTCCTTCACTTTAGTCTTGATCTTATCTCCCCATTTATCTGCATCTGCTGTGTATCCTTTGAGGTCATCATCAAACTTATGGGTTATTCCTCGGCTTCACTATAAGATCAAGTTTTATAATTATGCGCCAAGAATATTTATGTAATGCAAAGAAGTGGTATATAAAGACTAAGTGTTAGCAAATGAATAAAATTGAGATGTTTATTATAAATTGAGCAATGTAGTTGAAAACATAATACTGCAGCATAATTGCAATTGAAAAGGATTGAAAAGCAATGATCATTTGCATGATTGATTGCTCGAAGTTATCCAAATTACAGGAGCAAATTAGTACTTAAAATAAAGAAAATATTTATAATACTGTCAATGCAAATATTTATATACAAAGTTTTGATGGAGATTGATAGTAAAACAATAAGATTAAATATAAAATATTGGCTACCATTCATAATATTCAATGATAAGTAATATTATATTATTATTGTTCTGTATTTGAAAGAATCTAATCTCCAAGTCTCATTTTTCTACTGACTCTAGATTCAAAGGATTAGCAAGAAATTATAATGGAACTTTCAGGCTACTTATTGAACTATCTTAACCAAAATATATGGGTAGGACTTAATTTAAATTATAATTAATAATACCCTTCTTAGAACAGAAAGAGTTCACTAAAATCAACATAAAACATTTAAATGATATTGCTTGAATGTAACATGACAAGATAAAGGTGCTCTTACTGTCACAAACAAAGAATTTCAATCGTAATAGTGACAATAATTCTAGCTTTATAATGTGCTTTTTAGATTAATCGTGTAGTGGAAAACATTTATAATAATAATGCAATGACTATTCGTCTATGAATTGCAAGGATTTTGAATACAAACTACAAATATTATCAATGAATTACACTCCTGCTACAATAAGAAAGACGTGCTGTCCAGCATCTATAATGGTGGTAGTATATGCACCTAAAAATTTGTATAATTATCAAAAATACTCAATAAACAATAACATATTATTATGGTTGACATAAGAACAGTATCTCAATTCATCATCATATTATCTAATATGGAAAGTGATATAATTTAAGATAAATTAAACTTATAAAAATATACATCAATATGTACTTTTATTTGGGTGTTAGAATAAAACTTCTTATTTCACAATTGGTATACTTATTAATTAAAGCAATGAAGTATGAAAATAAATTTCCAAAGATCTTAATTTAATAAAACCAATGATTACCAAATCTATTGATTTAATATTTATATAATATATAGCTACTGTAAAACATAAATGATAGAAAGCCCTTTTAATGCATTAAAGACATGAAAGATGTTTAAACCAATGTATACAATTTGAATTAGATCATTTTCACTAAAAATGACAGTATTTCTAAAAATTAATTGCTCTGAATATGAGAAGAAGCATGAATACATTGGATGAAATGCCACTACAATACTTATCGTTGTATGAAAGCATCGCTACTGTTAGAGTTTAAGAGTTATTATTAGTTTGAGATATACAATCTAATCAGTAGCAATTACAGGATACTATGTTATAGCACGTCAAAGACAAGACTTATGCTAGAACAAGAATAGAAAGATATGATTTAAATATGCAAGATAGCTACTAATGCAACATTTAACACACAAATCAAATGTTTTTATAAGAACTGTATTGTAATTATACAACAAAAGTTTAAAAGTAAAGAGACTTAAATTTATTTTATTTGTTTAATAATATAAACAATAAATATATATGATAGAGTTACAGGAATCAGTAAAGCTTTACTTGCTTATTGATAATGGATAAGTAAATACATAATAAGCTTTATTAGATAATTGAATAATATGCAGTAAATAATATACTTTAAGTTTTATTAATATAATGTAAATTGTCATTATTAATTTGCATTTTTATCAAGA
This sequence comes from Oxytricha trifallax, assembly GCA_000711775.1. NCBI lineage: Eukaryota > Ciliophora > Spirotrichea > Sporadotrichida > Oxytrichidae > Oxytricha > Oxytricha trifallax. Next base: position 11,899 of record ARYC01002544.1, read on the forward strand.
TTTATTTTTTCTTTAAAGATTATTAATAAAAATCCATGCATCTCAAAGAGATTAATGGCTATTTCTTAGGCAATAATGTTACAATATTGGCATCATTATTGCTGGTGCCGTGATTAAAACCCAAATTCCACTTCCAATTTGATAATTATTTGTAGAAATTGAAATCCAAGCAGCACTTGATGCTATCAAAGTTTAAGATTTTTTATCATAATGAACAATATTCAATATGCTTTTTCCAATCATACGCAAAATTTACTCGTCTATACATTTAATCATTTTTTAAAACCAATTTGAAGTCTGCTAACTACTTTTTGACATGGAGATTTATTGTAATTCTTGAATTAAGTAAAATAATGTAAAAATTAATGAGAAAGAAAATCAAATACAAATCCACCTTAATCATTTAAGTTTTTTAATTTTCGAGCAAATTTATATGAACAATCTAATTATAGATACTTAAATTACTTTTATTCACATTCATTATTGTAACTTTGTAGATACAGTTGCTGATTATTATGATTGCCTTTAGTCTTCCATTTGTTCTCTCAACAGTCTTTTCATTTGGCATGCCTCCTCTGTCTTACAATCTCGTATGCTTCTTTGTCATCAAAATCTTTCCGAGCTCCTCCTCAGCCTCCTGTGATTCCTCCATTGATGGTCTCTCCTCTCTATTCTTACTCTTCAGATCTATCTCTTTGTGGTATACCCCTTTGGCATCTGCCATCTCCGTGTTATCCTCTGAAGCCATCTCTGACGCCTCTGTACACTCCGCAGCCAGCTCTGCATGCTCTTCTATAGTTGCCATAGTCATCGTCTCTTCTCTCGCGCTTCTCTGGCTCTTTCTCCTTAATAACACCCTCATTCACGAGCTTCTCCTCACCCCTTGATTTATTCATCAGTGGAGGCTGGTATCCACATTGGGCATCTCGGCAAATTTGTCAAACCAGTATTGCAAGGGAAGTCACGGGAAGATTTTCCACTGGGGGGCGGCCAAAGGCACTACTCGATTCTCCATGTTTGTCTCCACGGAAATGGGTTACCCGACTAAGACAAGTGTCCAAAAGGCCTAGATAAGTGAACACCTTTATTTGGAGGAACCATCCTATGGCATTGAGCGAGCGCACTGAGACCCATTACCTTGGCAGTTAGAACGATGATGATGATCTCCTAGACAATATACCTGCAGACCCTTTCAGGCTTCTTCCCTTCCTCTAGTGGCCAGTTCTCCTCCCCATGTGTGAGGCGAGATGAACTTGGCTGATTCCCTTTCTGTTTAGAGGAAATCAAAAGCATGATTATAGCTAGCCGTTAGGCAGGCCAAGGCTTCTTCATTCAGTCAGCAGCTTTCGAAAGGAACGGCACATTCGCAAAAGGGCACCACTGAGGGCGAGTGACCAGTCTGTGTGAACTCCAATTGTGATGATGTGAACAGGTGTCAACCAATCGTGGATATCTGTCGCTGCTTAATGACCATGTACTAGATAGGGCCCTCACCTCTTGCCTTGGGGCGCGTCCTATGTAGTGAGTGATTAGTACTAGACTTCTTCCTTAATCTTAAAGTCTCCAATGGCCTCCTCCCCCTTCTTGCTGGGCGTCCTCAACGCGAATGTCAGCCGCCTCCTTGCCAGGTGGCACTCCACGGCCTGCTGGATGCGGTCCTGGGAGTCGTAGAGGGTCGACATTAGGCCTAAGATGCTCTTTGCAGAATGGTCTTCAGGGCAGATGTTCGCCAACAAGCTGTCAACTTGGGGACCATCACTGGGGCTCATCGTTGGCTCTCTCTGATGGTCAATCTCCATCCCTGATTGCAGCACGGAGGGCGACATCTGCATCGACGGCGAGGCTGGGTATTGCTAGTGGTCGCCCATTGGGTGTGAGTAGGGGTCTTACATTAGCTGGCTCTAGAGATACAGTTAGGAATAATTTTTAAGTTTGATTGATATTATTAAAAGTCTTAAATACTGACCCTGAAGATTTGGTTGCTGTCTGTTTTGTGTAGACCCCCATTCTACAAATATAAGAACCTAGTGTTAAAATAAAAAGCAACCAAACATTAATAATAATATACTTGAATTCAAATTTTAATTATGGATTATTACAAATTCCTATTCAAATTCAAATTATGCTTTTATATTTTATTAAAGATAATAATAGAACTGTTAATTCTTAGGCATATTAAAATTACATTATTTTTAAATATATTAACGACATTATATGAGAATCAGTTTTATATAATTTGATTCATGAGCTATATATATATACTTATGTAAATATGGTAAGTTAATGAAGTGATTATTAATGATAATAAAATATATAAAAAGATTAGTAAGTGCCAGATCTGAGAGCCTACTCAGAATAAGTTAGAAAAGTATATTAAAGCCATACCAAAAAAAACGCCGACCATAAGATCACATAGATCTTAATAAAAATACTTGGCACTACTACTTTTCATCAAATGAGGGAGGAACAGGAGAAATAGTTTTGGGGCAAAGGGCAAACCGCTCAGACCCCAAAAGTGCTTTATTTACTTAAAGAAGTAGGCAATAACCTAAGAAAAAGACCTCATTAGGGTAATCAACACGGGGTTTTTCTCATTACTAGGCACTAATATCGCTCTGGTAGGTAACAAGGGATTTTACCTGCATTAAGATTTCACAAGAAAATCTACTAGTTATAAAAATATTTTGAATTATACAATTTATCATTTATGTACTTAAAGATTTTGCTCGATAAGATATTAAAAGAAAACAGAGAAAGCTCTATTTAAATCTCAGCATCCCCAGCAAGTCAATGCATCTACAAAGAGGATGTATTGAGAAAAATTAATAGCGCAGTTATAAGAACTCCTGAACGTATCTCACTAAGTATGAAGCATCGTATAATGGTAATTCATCATTTATTTTAATTATATTTAGAAAAACTTCTCAAAGATAGAAAATTGCCAACGAGCTTTAATCAGATGTACAACTGTAGAGCTCTAATAAATCAATCTAAGCTGCATTGATTTGAAAGAGGATAATTGGTTCGCACTACAATAGAGAGCTTATAATTAATTATAATTGATGGTTATTCATTGAAGAATTGTTCAATTAATGCAATATTTTAAGTACTTATAAAGCAATATATATAAGACTTTTAATAAACAATCTCATCTTTATCTATAATTATTCACAAAAAACATTATATATAACTTTAATATTGTTCATAAAAATGTAATTAGCTCTTAAGAATAAGCAATCAATAACAAAATCTTAGATAGATATAATACTAAAAAACTCATTAAAAATATCCTCATAAGACTAATATATTATTGATTTAAAAAAGCCACGGTATTGATAAAAAATATAGAATAAAATAAAATTTTAAGGATTTCTACATTAAAATTATAAAATAAAGTGAAAGTTGTTGTTAGTAAACAAATACTTATATTTTAAATCTAAAAGCTGTCTCTTGAAGTTAGTTTTATAATATCTTTGATAAAGCTTCAAATATCACAGTATTTACTTTATTAAAGCATTTCTACACCTTAATTTATTATAATTATAGTTATTATTATTATTGAATAGCAAATAACTAAGAAAAATGTAAAGTTGGATTAAAGCAATCAAATTAGTTTGAGTGTCAGAATAGTAATAATAAATTCACTTCATAAAAACGAAATTGGCATTTAATATTTTTATTACAGTTGTGTAAATCAAAACTAATACAATGAAAAGTAGTGATTTCGATGTAAATCAAAAAGAAATTAGAATAATTAACTTAACGAAGGTATTAATCATATTTTATCTTATAAAAAATATAATTAATTATCATTTAAATTAAGATTATATTTATTTAAGTAGCTGAATATATAGATACTTAACAAGTCTTTTTATGATTTTATTGATCTTTAACGGTAAAATTAAATACAAATATCCTACATTAAGTTTTGCCTTGAGAAACATCAATCTATGACTATTTGAAATTTACCCTTAAATGTGTGCTTTTTCTCATTATCTTAAATAATATTTATTAATATATGAAGTAACTAATATAAGCATTAAATTTCTTATTAAAAATTAATAATAATATATAATACTAGTAGATAATTTTGATGATTAAAACAATAATAAAATAGAAACATCACTATAAGTAGAGAATGATTAATGAAATATTATGAAACAAACTCAAAAGAATTACTTTTCACATAAAAAGATACAGAAATACCTAAAAATAAATTTACATATAAATGCCAATATATAAATGAGATGAGCATTTTAATATTAATAGTAATCAAAAGTTAATGAATATGAGATGATTAAACTTATTATATTTGTTTATTGAGGGATTGGTTTGTAGTTAATTTCAAAGTAAAAAAATCATATAAATTAGATAGATTTCTTTGAGCATATTTCAAAAGAAATTACAGTAAATAACCTTCAATGATAAACCTACTAATTTTAAACAATCAAACTTGGCAAATGATATGAAAAAAAGTAGTAACAAATAGAAAGTAATAAGATATAAATGAATGAGATCTTTGAAATAATTATGAAGAAAAACATAATGGTGGTGAGGAGTAAATTATATGAGAAGCAATATATAAATATATGAATAGTTTAAATATTTTAGAAAATATTGATAAATTATATAATTACTCTTATAAAAATTAATATATAAATAGAATAATTTGAACTTTATAAAAATATAATTATAAAAATAATATATATATATATATTCGAATCCATAGGCACTTTATAACAACAATGAAGACATTTAGTTAGATATATATCTGAAACCTGAGAATGATATTTGTTAAATCAAAATTATCTCTATAATCATTTATCTGCTGCTGATATACAAACAGTCAACATACATAGTATCTTTAAATATCATATGTTGTAATAGATTAAAATAAAATAAGATTTAATTAAAACCTTGAGAGTAAAATTTATAGAAATATTTGTTATTATTTAATGAATAATATTATTAAGATTAATTAAATAGTTGAAAAATAATATAATTGGTAGGCTTGATCAGCTAAGCTAAAAACCATGAAATATACCGAGAAGATGCTAATGAAAGAAGAATACTGAGAGAGTCATTTGTTCATTCAATCTTTATTTTGTAGAATATAATCTATTGTACATACAATTATGTAAAAAGGATACTTTGGTATAGGACATAGTTGCTTGAAATACTGTCATTGGGAATTTACAGACACTAAAATCGATTGCTTATAGTCATCATATAAGTTAAAATAGTTATCTATACATTAAGATCATTTCACGATAATGAAAACTCGGGCATTAGTTGTGAAAAATGAGGATTGCCTTGGTACCCCAAATATAGAGAGAATTTCATCAATACTCCATGTTCTGTGGCATCCCTGAATTCTCAAACGGGTAAAATTAAATCGACATCTAATGCTAGAAAGCAACTTATGGAAGAATTGTAGAAAGTCTGCCATAACTGTTCAGCTGATTAGGACGAGCAAGCTGTTTTTGATAATAATCTTGTAAAATAAGATATGGTAGTGCTTTCCCAGTCCTCTTGGAATAAATATTTTAAACTATGTAAACATGCGAAGATCTTTACACAGAAATACCATATTGAAACTGATAAATTAAAGGTAGAGTGATATATGTTGTTTGTGCTGATATAAGTAATAAAATTGTTGCAAAAACTGGCTGCTAAGTATAAATCCTTGAGATCTTTAGAAAAGATAGAAAAAAGGCAAAAATTTTGGAAAATTAGTAAAATTCAATTTCTATGATTTAAACTATATTTATTGCTTAAAGTACTAATGCAAATTTTAAAATTGAATGAATTTAAATTAAAACTCAAATTATGAAGACTTCAAACTAAAAAGAATAATAAAAATATTTAATAAGTATGATAAATATAAATTGGAATTAAAACTCAACCAAGTCAGATGCACCTGAATAAGTTAAATATTTTTGAAAATAATATAAAAGTGTACGCTGAAAGACCATAAAAAATATATTAAAAATGACCATATATAAACCATGAAAATTTATTAAACATAAATAAAATGTGAAATAATAAATATAAAAAAATATAATAAAGGATTTTTATAAAAAAAATAAGAAAATGATAATATATAAATCAAATTAAAAAAAGTGTAAGCTAAAATAAAATATAAATCATTAAAAAATAAAAAAAAATATTTGAGAAGAATCTGCAACTGAAAATTCATTTCAAATATTTGTAAAAACAAAATATATAATAAAAATGATAAACATTTAGGTGAGAATAGAAAGGTTGACAAACAGTAAAAATAAAGTTATTAATATTAGTTAATTTATATATCCAAGTGAAATGCAAAATCTGATAATTTATCAAATCACCAATTAAGTATTTTTTGAGATAGCGTGGCTTCAAGCTGAAGAAAGAGTGATTGGCTTCGTTTTTTGTGAGAGGGAAAAGCCTCAGATAACCTTCATTTCTTATTTGACTGCTCTCTAAGGAGTCTACTATTGTTCCTCGACCTCCAAATACTTTGATTAGGTTTTAGAAGATTTGCCCCGAAAAACTTGCCAAAAACTGTAAAAATGGGGTAAAACTCAAAAATTGATAGAAATATTATAATTTATAAAAATGTTGAAAAACAGTGAAAATAGGGGAAATTGGCCTTTTTGAGCAGTTTAGAAGAGAGTAAAAATTCATGAAAAAATAAAGATTTAAAAAATTGTGAAAGCGAAAATGCCAAGTCTAGGTCGATCTTTTACCACCCATACAGAGTCTCAGGCAACTGATCCAGTCTAGAAAGCTGTAGACCATAGTATTTTGAGCTCATCTTTCAAACTAGACCTTTGACTTCACAAAATAAGTATCTTTTGAGATAGCGTGCTCAAGCTGAAGAAAGAGGATGGCTTCTTTTCTGTGAGAGGGAAAAGCCTCAGATAACCTTCATTTCTTAATTGACTGCTCTCTAAGTAGTCTACTATTGTTCCTCGACCTTTCAAATATTCGAAGTAATAGTTGTTAGATGTTTAAATCCTCTCTTTATGATTATGTTTAAATAATTTGCAATTAATTATACATTATTAATAATAGCTATATTGTATTTTATCCTTCATTTTCTAGCTCTTCGTTATCTTACAATTTTAAGGATTCAATTTACTTGTGTTTTTACTCTTTATAATAGAAGTGTTTTTTATGTAATTATTACTATGATTTTTCAAAGTATTAAAACTTTTTTTTAAAAACCAATGTTTATGTTAGCTCATAATGATTAAGTAAATCATTTAAATCCATATCAATTATAAGCTTTTTAATTCATGAAGATGAAAAAATATACAATTACAATGAAACCGTAATAATGAGATAGTAGAATTAGAAGATTAGTAATTCTACTACTGTTCTAGAGCTATTCAATGCATAAATAGTTCAAATTTGCATTCTATGCAATACTTATTTATCTAAAAATTTATTATTTTCCTCGAAATATTTATGTTTATAAGTAAGATAATTAATAATAAATTGTCTTAAAAATATCTTATAAATCATGGTAATCATACAAAATAAACACAGGCACTTTTAGCTTTTTACATAATTATGAACATTCTTTTTATTTTAAATGCTGCAAATTTAATAAAACCCAAAGAGTTAAATTTGAATTAATTGTGAATTATAATTTTAATAAATACTATATTTTTATTTTTTTAATTACTTTTGGTAGCTTTATGTTAAATCAACATTATATATATATAGGCCCTTAATCAAAAAATAAAAAGCTACCAAATTATTAAGCGTGATTTGATTAAATTTTATTTATAGTTATCTCCCAATATTATAATTATTTTGCTTTCGGTCCACTGCTCACATGATCAGTACAGATACCAAGTCACACCAACCATCCTTAACTTCCTCTTCCCATCGTCAGTCGATATAGACCTGCGGTTCTGCCGCCCAACCTGCGGGCCCTCCTCGTGCCAACACACATACCAGAGCATGACATTTTTAGGATAAGACTAAGATGCTTTTTGGAGATTATTGCTGTTGAGAAGATAAGTAAGAAAGAGATAAAGAACTTAGTTTCAACCATTTTTGGCGACGATGTTACTGCCTAATACTAAGAGATGGAAGACTTTATAATGCAGCAACACAAAACAGTTCGCAAGCTAACATTTCTGGAAGATGATGCCAATTAGAGTAAGATAAAGACAGAGGAGACGATGGAGGCTACTATTTGAAATACTTAAAAAGATCAAATTATTAGGGACGCGTCCAAGGCTAGTGGTCGGTACCCTATTTAATACGAAAAGACAAATACTTTAATCGCCTTTGAAGAAAACACAATAGACACGGCATTAAGACTTCCTAATTATAACTAACTGGAGATGACACCCTTAGCAGGTCCAAGTAGAGAATGTGCAGGTCCAAGTAGAGAATGTGCACAGGTCCTTTACCAAGGTACTCATCACTGGGCGACATATCTCCGGACTTGAGCAATAAACTAAGCAATCTTCTTAAACAAATTGAACAAGAAAAAAATAAATAATAAAAGTCCACCCAACCCACAAGTAACCTTTAGACAAAAAGTTGCCTAATAAACCAACATATTCAAGTCTAACGGACACCTAACTACAAGATATGTACATTAAGGCGACCACAGATCAGAAGCACCTCCAAAACTACTACCTAACGACGCTATCGCTACTTAATACAGCTGAGTGAAGAGAGCAGATTGATTTGATTATGCTTGGTCTAGACGCCATTAATAGGTCGAGGAAGTCTCGACTTAAGGATGATAATGATACTCAAAAATGCTGCTAGCACAAATACATGAGGACTAGGTTATTCTAGAAAACAAAATACAAAAAGCATTCACGGTACTGCCTGCTGAAGCTCGAGGTTAACGGCTACATTTCAACAGCTCAGCAAGGTACGACCCCTTGTGCAGAGGCTCTTCAATGCAACCAACGATGGAATGGCCAATTAAATGTTTAAAATATTCAATGACACTATTCAAACCAACATCTTCTCCAAGCGCACTCTCAGGATTGTTCACATGAGCAGAGAGTAGTTTCCAAAACAAGGAGGAATCCGATAGGAGAAATCTCTCCTAATGCAGACGAAATCGAAACCACTCAACTAACGAAGGCGTGTGTGTCCTCGTAAAACTCTAATATCAAACGCATCATCTCCCAAATAAGAAGTTGGCGAGTAGCAAATTGTGTATTCATAGGCTATTGTATAAAATATTTGTGACCCCATAAGTATTAATACAAAGACCAATCTCCCAGACTTCAAGCCACACAAAAAGGTGAGTGAATTACGCAGCCACTTGGTATGCGTGCCAATAGAGAGTGAGGAGGAGGTATTGGAGATTGCAGAGCAAGTCAGTAATTATTTGTAGGGATCCACGACTGTTGGGGAAGGTCCTTTCTACGAGATATTTGACCCCAGGTCTCAAGACTAGGTTTCTCAGGTTATGTGAAGATGACGGAAGCCTTTTACCGAATGTGAAATTCTTTGACTTGCACATTTTTTGAGGGCATATTTTGCCACCACCTATATGAACTCACGAATCACCCATACTTTGCTAAAAGTGCCAATCCGTCACTATCGTATTTGAAGATGATCTCAGCCTTGGAAATACTTGTCTGTGTCGTAGATTAGAGGACAATGCATCTTTTCATAGGCTCTCGAATTGCTATCTTTGCTGGTCCCCATTTGCGTTTTTAACCTCAAATTCGTCAGCAACACTGATTTGCTAAGTAATACAAACTTTTAGTATTAAAATTTTTAATAGGCCAATTAAAGTTTAATTCCCAATTTTTAAATTCCAAGACGCCCTATTATATTATAATTAAATTACAAAATTAAAGTTAGAAATTATTAATGGAGTCAAGATCAGATTTAAGCAAGGGTCCACAATAATAGATTCAGCAGCAAGCACCACTGGGCAAGAGAAATGCCTACAGAGTGAGAGACATCCTCAAAGTCAAGGTAATCATGAACGCCATTCACGCCAAGGTCATGTATGAAAACGATCCTCGAGGAAAGGCAGTGTGAGTGGAGCACTCGATGCTAATGTATGCAAGTGATCGAACCAGAGATGAGTTCTTTGACAATGAGAAGATGCCAGGGCACCATGACCACACCAACTGAAACATCTACGCGGGAGCGCGCTCAGGTCGGGATATGGACAAAGGGACCAGTTCAAGTAAAAGTTAGGATTCCGACAGCAGTTCCCAAGATTCCCAGTAGGATAGTGTGAATGGAAACTCTCAAGAGATGGAAGGCCACCAACAAGAAGAGGAATTCAATAGACAGAAGGAAGATGACAGCATGAGTGAGGAAGAGGAATAGCAGCATTAACAGAACCAAATTCTTCATAAGTATGATCAAGAGACTAGAATGCTGCTCCACCCTATAATGGATTACCAAAGAGACAATCTAATTACTGAAGATTTAAGTATATAAGTTAAAGTATTTTATATATTATTGATTAATTTAACATTCAAAAAATTCACTCAAATTTTACTCTTGAGGTTATATACAATATTAAATTAAAATTAAATTATTAAAATTTTACTTTGAAATTTGTAAATAATTGATTCAGAATAATAATATTATATAAGTTAATATTGGTATATTTTGTAAAGTTGCATATTAAATTTTAGATCCTATCATTCCCTGTAAATAAACAAATCAATCTATCAATCCCTAAGCCATATCCTGCCATGGGAGGCATAACATATTCCATACCTGACCAATTAGGCCTTGTAATAAATAGCGGTAAGAATTTGCCAATGATTCTTATAGAAACTTATAATACATTTATATGAAAAAGTTTCATCAATAATATCGTTTTAGTTTTATATATCAACATAAAGTAGTTGTTCATTTCGAATATACCCTTTTTTATATTATTATAGGTAAATTGGTATTTCATTCATGACACTATAATAGCATCACTCTTTTACATTTCAATTGTTGATTAATGCTAAAATTATTTATGAATTTATGAAGAATAAATAAAAATTATTTGATTGGCAAATTCAAGTTTTGTTGAAAAAATATGAATATTTAACTAAAATTTTTTTAATTAAAGTTAATTGATGTACGTTAATTTTTCATTATTATTGAAGTTATTTATCATAACTCTTTATATTTCTTATAGTCTATAAATGCATGATTTTAATGTTGCTTTGATAAATAATTATTTAAATTAATAAATAAATTGAGTGGGATTAGGAACGCTACAAGTAAATGGCGCAAAGGCAAATGTTGTGAAAACAAGTTTTATTGGAGAGCAATAATTTACATGGCAGGAAAATAATCCAATTTATCACAGCATCCTTTATCGATATGATGCATTGACAAAGAGAAATAAGGAATGACGAGATATACTTCATCCACTGTTAATGTTCAGGTGGCTCTATAAGAGACGACAATAAAATAAGGTAAGATTATATTTCTTTAGAAATTAATAATGATTTTAATAGGGTAGAATTTCAGAATTATGGGATTAAGTTTTGCGGATTATCAAGCTATGTCAGAATTTAGATTTTTTCTTCAAAGTTTATTGAATGGCTTTTGCTTTCTATTTCTCTTTGAAACTATTGCCATGGAATGGTTATGCTAATGTGGTAAGCTGGTCGCTTGCAGAATTGCATTTTCCTTTGCAGCATTGGAAGTTTCAATCAGGATTCTAGCAAATGTGTTCATCTTAACCCTGAATACGCAAGTGAGTAATTGAGGAATATCCGAATACTGTGAACACATAGGGTCGATATAGATGAACTTCAAGCATCTCAGAGCGCTATCGTTTAGAGCAATTCCCTTCGGGTATTTCTTGGATTTACTTTTAAGTTGGCATCTACTTGGATTCGCCCTAGCACAGCTCTTCCCATATTTCACGATTCTAAATAAGGGTACCTTGAAATTGATGGCTTTTTTATATTCCATCATGGTAGCTTACTGATCTTCTGATCTAGTCTGGCCAAACTTTACGTAAGACACCCATTAACTCTTAGTTTTCCTTGATATTTCATCCCTTGCCTCAAATTTTAGTAGAAACTATTTTTGCGTAATATTTGTAGACTATAAATTTAATGGCAGCCTAATAGCATTGGTATTCGAGAGAGTCTTCATACTTATATCTGTGAGTCTTGAGATTCTTCTTGGGTTCTTGTATTATTAGCTAGTACCTCAACAAGTATGTGCTGTCTTCAAGTGCAGGAATTTATCTTTAAATTTTAGGCATTCAGATACACTATAACTGGAACTATAATTCTAACGTCTTGAACTTTGGATTTCTCATTCAAAGGTAATACATTCCGACACCCAAAGGACTGACTAGTCTTAACTACTATTACTACAGTCTCATTCACTGCTATCGCTATTTTTACCTTTTGCTGCTTCATCGCTGCTGCTACTTCTCTAGCACCATTTCTTTTAAGGTATTTTTATATTTATTATGAAGTTTATTATATTTCCAATACATTTAAAGAATATAATATTAAACAATATTATGTAGTGGCATTATAATAATATCATTGAATCAGGTTATCATCAAATTCAACAATTTAACTGGGAAATAAGTCTACAAATTTAATAGAGCTTTATTCAAGTTATTTTTCATTATTTTGCTGCATTATTTATCCTTTTAATTGGTATTTCGAGGTGAATTTAAATTATATCAAAATATGTTTGTAATTTATGAGAATTCATTTATTTAGGAGAAGCATAATGTATTTATTTTATTTCATCATCACAATAATTTATTGTAGATCTAAATATATTTATTGGTTATTCTTCTACACCATCCTAAATCTAACTATTTTTAGCACTATAAGCAATTGAAAAATATACAATGATAATGATTTAATAGTAATGAGATTCCACAAAAGATGGCAGAGCCCCACATTCATTGAATTTTGCAAGCTACATTTAAGCTTGAAGCGCCAAATAAGGCCATTGATGAGTATATGCATAGATCTAGCATAGTATTGGGATGAAATTGACTGAGTAGATGCAATATTCCTTGTTAAATAATCACATTTAAATGATTGATATCAATACTAATCATTTAAAAACTATTTTTTATTCATATAATATGTATTCATATATAATATTAATATTTTAATACATTTATATAAATAAAACTGATAACTATCTGTTAAATACAGTAAACTTAATAGTTGACCTTTATTCAACTGTTTAGGCCTTGTTCAAGCAATTTTCATAGAAATCAAATGATAATCTAACAGGTAAATCTTCAATCACTTAACTTAAATAAGTTTGATTTAATCAGAGGAAATGGCTAGGACTGTTTCGGTGTGAATGATAGACTTGCAGAAGAGGAAAGGAAAGCTAAGCGCAAGGACTTGTATTTAGATATCAATCGCTTCTTTTAAATATGTCTTGATTTAACTCAGATATATCTCCTTTACTTTTATTTATTATGTTAATAATTAATATTTATATAATTAATATTAAATGATATTAAATGATATTAACATAGACTAGTACTTATTTCGTAAAGATTAAGCATGGATTTCAAGTAAAGCAATCAACTGAATCACCTTGAAGCGGATTATCTGTCTTTAGCGCATTTAATCATCACAATCCTCTCTTGATCGATATTCAAGTTAAATCGAGTATGATTACGATTATTTACTGCTAGCAAATAGCATAATTAGTATGTATTAAATCGATTTATTATAATTTTGGTTAAACCGTGAACTTATATAATGATTTGAGCTGAAATAATATAAGGAAATTAGAGAAATATCAAAGTTATTTGAGAGAAATAGTACGATATTTGTGGGGTAGAACAGCTTCATGTGTCTGGCAACTACATCTTCATTAATTAATAATAATAATAATAATATTAATATTATAACATTGAGATCTCTGGAGATACCCAATCAATAATATATAGTAATATGTTAAGGATAAAGCCCTTTTAAGTTATATGGATTTTGTTAATATAAGCATTAACTACTTTCACTTAAAATAATTAACTTATCTCTCATTTTTGTCTTACCATTTCTTTTTCTATCTGTGTTCCTTCCTGTATCTTTATCTTGTTTTGAAATTTGTAGTTGACTGATTCTTTTCATGATGTTGATCAGCTACTTAGTTTTCATCAGCACTCTGTTGGAATGTGTTGGTGAAAAGGGCTCTCTCTTATATACTTCTTAATTGTAGCTCAGCTTGAAACAATGGACTGAGTTGGTTAACTAGTTTAATCTCCCATTACCTGAATTGAGGGTCTTTGATAACTTTTTTGGCATCAATAAGTCTTTAGAGTAGTTTAAATATAATATCATTTGAGTTGAAGTTTTGAAATTACTCAGTAGTAGTTTTGTTTATACTTCTTGTGTCCTGAGTAATATATCTAGTTTAATATTCAACGACTTTATGTTACTATTTAGTAATTTTTTTAGTTCTTATAAAGTGTCGATCAAAATCTGGCCAGATTCTGTTGTAAAGTCTGGACGTGACATATTTGTAGGATCCCTATTTAGTACCCTAGTTTGAATTTGACATATATCTAATGTTTTAATTTTGCCTTGGGGTGCTCATTTGGCAATTTGGGATTTTCTTCTTGGTCAATGACTTCTTTTTGAATAGATGAGGTTATAAATTCCTGATCGTTTATTTTTGAGTCTGGTTGGCCTCTTTTGTACGCATTATAAAATTAAGGCTCTTAATACGTTGTTTATGGTTTAGTTAAAAAGTTTTATCTCTGTAACTCCATTCTTATTTTTAGGCTTCTCTCCTTTCCCATTAAATAATAGGGTTTTGGTTTAGGGGTCTCTCAGTTATGTGGAATTTAGAAGCTTGTTTGAACCATATTGAAATGTTTTTCTACTTTGTTTGCTTAGATGTCTCCAGTTCTTTAATTTTCTTTTAATTTTATACCTTTTGAGTAAATTAGATGTTAGGTATAGGTGTGTTATGTTTGAAAGTAAAACTGTTGAAAAGTTGTGATAATGTTTCTCTTTTTTAGAAGGGGTTCACTGTATTAGATATTTAACTAGGAACTTGCCAATCTAGTTCTATTAGCTGGTTTGGTGATTCTATGACTTACTATTTACAGTTATTTTCCTTATTGGGTTAGGACATCTATTTTTGTACAAGTCAAAGACTTAACTGTATAGTTCATTCTTACTGTAGTCTATGGGGAGGGATTCCTCAATCTCGTTGTCTAAGTCCGAGTCGTCACTGTAGTACATTAGGTATTCAAGGGTGGGTTTGTATGATGATTTCTTCATCTGACATCTCACTGCTGTTTCCGATTGATAATCATCTATTTCTTGATCATTGGTAGCTTTGGATGCTTATGATGCTTAGTTGTTGAGAAAGCTTTAGATTCTAACCCATTAAGGGGAACCATGGTTGAGGAACTATTTATTTGGAATGCGTGCCATATAGAATTATAGTCACAATTCCTTTTAGTATCAACCTAATTTAATAATATCTTCATAAATTCATATTTCTATTATTTATTCAATCCTACTTTGGTTTCAACAATTATAGTAAATACATAATACAATTAAACTAAATAAAACAGATTTATAAGCTTATATTTATACCCTATGATAAAGCTATTTGTTTTTTGTTTCCACCATTTCAATTGAAAATTATGAATTTTCTTTCTATATTAAAATCCTATACACTTTAAATATAATATATTAGCTTTTATATATTGATGATAATCAAGTAACAAGAAATTATGGGGAAAAACAATTTCTAATAATATATAATTGTTTCAATAAGGGGAACAACTTCATTATAAATTGAAGTCTGATGCAGTGCTATTTCCTTAAACATCTTTATTGGTTAGTTATCATTTAATGAAGACCGATTGGGATAAAATGAAAAAAGCCTTGTCAAAGAAGCTGCTGAAAACTTATCTAGTTGTTATTAACCACGGTAATGAAAAATAAACAAAATTAAAGATGGATGTAATTATTTTAACTGAAATTTAACCAACTAAATGTCTCACAGCATTTTATTAATTATCTTAGATTTTAATATGTCAAGGTTCATGCAATTGAATCTACTTAGACTAACTTAGCTTTGGATATCTCCAGGCTCTCGTTTAGTGTTTCCTAAGCTATAAGATGTTTTTAAAACAGATCTGTGCGTTTAATAATTAAATGACTAAACTCTCAGCATTATTAAATATTATATAATTATGTTGTTAAACAATTCCTTAACTCATGGATTAAATCAAATCTTGTTGAAGACCTCTTTATTTCTCATCCTTTGCCTTCTCTTCATTCTCTTCCACAACTCTGTCTTCGTTTTTATTATACTTAGTCTTAAAGGTTTAGACTAAGTTATTGAGACCATTATAAACTGTTATTTATTAAATTATTAATATAATATGTAAATTAATAACCTTATATATAAATAATAACTATCTTGTCTTGAGAAGGTGTAAATACAAGTATATAATTCAATCTGGTTGTTTCACTCTAAGATAGATAGTAAAAACCCCCAGTTTATCGTAATCAAGTAAAGTTTTAAATTAATAACAATAAGCACTTTGAATATATTGTGTAGGATATCTTAGTGAGAGCAGCCTTGTTATTTCACTAATCCCCTTCGTATTTGCTACCAAGTGTACTTCTTTTCCTTGTCTTCTTGTTACTTTGTGGAGCCTTCTCTTAACTCATTATTTGCTCTGCTAAGGTGAGTATGATCACTTTTATACAAAATTGAAATCAAATAAAACATTTTAAAATAAAACGAAAGAGAAAATGAAATACTTACTTTTATAAATAAAACGATTGTGAATGAAAGTCTTTGATCATAATTTACTTACTTGTTTTTTAATCTGCTGATAGGGTGCTCTCTAGTGATCTGGTGTCTTCCTGGGATCGCTGGTCTTGATCTCTTTAGCAAGTCTGAATTTTACTACCTCATCGTAGCACTTTTAGAGCTCTGTGAAGTTTGAATTGCAAATAATACGCTTGAGGTGCGATGCAAAAGTAGAGGTTATGAAGGGGTTCTATTCAAACAGCTTGATGACGAAGCAGTAGGTGCGATTCAGGATTTATAGAATAATGATCTAAATTATCTCCTCCACCCAGTCCATTCTCTGTTCTTGACTCCACATAAACTACTCTTTCTATTGCAAGTCTTATTGATCTTCTGTAATCTATGTCTTAAAGGGAGCAAGCTTAGTTCTAGAACAATTAAGCACGATCCAGGAAAAAGCAGCATTAACTATTTCTCATTCTTCAATAAGCCCCTGCGCTTATTATTGTAAATTTTAATTATCTAAAGAGTGAAAACCATCGCAGTTTTGATAATGAATTTCCGACTCCCTCCATTTTATAACTATTTAATTTAGCATCATACAGAGCAGTAACCTGTCGCCTCCTAGACTGTCATCAACCCTAATTCTAAAGATAAACTACAAATACTGTTGTAAGACCCCTACAAAATAATTATTATTGGAAAAGTTTATTGTACCATATACTTATAATCTGCATTATACATTTAAATCCGGAGGACACCAATCTTGTCACTTTTAGTCAGGTGGCTCGCAATGCTAAAAATGACTTTCCTCTGATTTCTAGAAGATTTATTTTTTGGCACCCTGGCCACATATAGTGATTCCTAAGGCATTTAAGAACCTCTCTCTAGCTAAAATGCTACATTTGAAAATCTTGCTTGAATGTTCGTTAGATTTTATCTCAGATTGGGGTCTAAAAGTATCAAGTTCTAAAGTCATCCCATTTTCTTTATAAGTTGTATTGCTAAAACCAAGTCTTGAAGTTAAATCGACAATCATCTGATCATCGTTAGTGTTCTCTGAAGCTTCTCTATTAGTCTTCTTGATGCTCATTCACGAGAATAGCTCCCTCGCCATTGCTTTAATTTCTATTTGCTCTAGCAAATAACTTGCATGTTTCTTAGTGTTTTCTAAGCCAAGTTCGTAGATCTCTTTTGGTAACTTGCAATAGCTGAATAAGATTTCTAGTAGACTCTTCAGTTGTTTATGGAAGACGGAGGCTGGTAGTGGTAAAATGGCATGCGACTCTGAAGCCAGTAGCGGGACCAGAATCGAGAGTGACAACTTAACTGAGGAGGAGGATCGGCTCTTTTTCAACGATGACATCCTGTGGTCTTCAAACAGCATCTTTAATGGGAATGAAAAGAGATATAAAAATTAATTAAACGTAGATACATTTATTAATAAAAATTTATAATAATTAATGAGGTTGCTTTCTTATTTCATATTACCCCCCTGTAGTAGTATGATTTATTAAAAAGCAACCAACTAATAATTATAATAATTAAGAGAATTAACAATAAATAAATTTTAATTTCATTAATCTCCTATTCTAACAGCTATTTATCTTCTATTAATGTTTCAATGAATATAAAGCATCTTTACATCTTCCTAAGTATATACTATTAAAAAAATATTTTAATTATAAGAGATATAAGTAGATTTAATATCACTATAGTTCCTTCAAATAAATTTAAGAGTTATCTATAGTATCCTAACTGAAACCAAATTGCGACATATCCACTATCTAGTTATGAGATTAAGATAAGCCTTTTTAACAAACCATAAAATATGCTTAAGCAAACTCATCTAGGCTTTGAAAGATTAAGCCTGCTCAATCAATCATTTATTTTTGTACTCTGTTTGATGATTGAAGTGGGTGTGTCACTGAAAGTATCCGCATGCAGCTGTTGCCTATTTGGTGCTCTGGTTGAAACCAGTGAAATCAAATATCTAAGAGTTAATCAACAGCCCTCTGCTTACTGTCAATGTCCGTATCTTGCCTGATTTTTCAATTTAAGATTGAGTTGAGTTAAGTACTATTTGAAAATATTTAGTAATTAATTATGATGACAAACCTGTTTAAGGTATAGTTATGAAATACTCAATATGTTTTAATTATCCTACTTGATTGACTTCGTGTCTCCAGATTTAATTTCAATGCTAAAAACTAATTAACTGACGAGTAATTAATTATGATTAATTTAAATTGTAAAATAATTAAAGTAAGTATCTTATATACCCTACATTGATATATACTTAATTATTTTCATGAACAAATTCAATTCATTTTGTTGCTTTCTAATTTAGTTAGCCGAGAGCACAAATCAATTTATAAGTAAGATCAAAGCAAATCAATCACTTATTCCTAGTTTTTACAGGGATTAAATGGATAATCTCACTAAACGATATATGATTAGCTTAAATAAACATGCTACTTTGGCTTTTACCTTAAAATATATTATGTAAATTATTATTATTAGATATAGGTTAGTTTATAATATCCAATGAAATACAATAAGTATATCAAAGCTCTGATAAATAATCATTTAAGCGTACCAGACTCTTTAGAATTAATCACTTTCAGCTATTTTTAAAATACTTTATAAGTAAACTTCCATTAAAATACTCAAATATAACAAAGGTGTTTGATATGTGTTATTTGACCATGTTTTATGGTATTACCTAAGTTAATAAAAACATAAATACATTCGTACAAAGTTATAATATATGCATAAGACTGAATATAAAATGATAAATATATATGATTCTAAATTATGAATGTGAGATTTGTACATGCATATTTGTTATTCGTTTGTAAATCATCCACATAGCTTTGTTTAATTCTGTATATTTTCAGTAGTTCATTTTCTAACTTTGATTCTTGAATAATCTTGGACTTTTCCTTGAGCTTAGGGGCAATATCTTTTTACTTTTGATTTGATTTGTTGGCTAAGTCGTACCACTTTCTTTGTCATCCAAATCTTTCTGAGCTCGTCTTATCTCCCCTCAAATACCTACATTCATGAAATACAATAAGGAATCTTAATTTTTTATAGGAAGCACAAGCTATGTACCTTATAACCATAAATTTTATATGGTTTAAGTAATGAAAGTTGATAATTTATAGGAGAATTAAGAAATAAAGCTTCTTGCTCATAAAAGATGGCAATTACTACAAGAACTGCCTCACTCTTGGATCTGGAATCCTCTTACCAGATTCCCAGCTTCAACCAAAACTTTCTATATTTATAGAATAATGGAGTATAAAAATATATATTTCTTGCATTCATCATATTTTCCCACTTGTGCATCACTATACAATCTATCTTCATTAAGTTCTATATTTTAAATAAATTAAACTTACCTTATTTTTCAGAATAAAAATCTGATCAGTAAAAAATCTGTTACAATATTAGTGAAAGTCCATCAGAATATATCAAATAGACTCATGAATCCAATCTTTAAATCATAATTTAGGTAGGTTTTACTTATAAATACAAACCTTTCATAATTATATCTAAATAAAACTTATAAAGAAACTAAATTCCATTGTAATATATAAAAATAATGAAGATAGAGGATGTTATATTCATGTTTACATAAAATAATTTTATTAACTAAAACAATTACATGGATTAAGTTCATCCCCATCATAAGATGGAACGATAAAGGATTTAGTTCTTACTAAACCATAGTTAATAATTCAAGAATTTTGAAGAATTTTCTCAATATGTTATTATAATAAATTGCAAATAAACTTGCTCTGAGGTCGTAACGATAAATCAGCAATGATATTCGACTCCAACAGGGAAATTTAAAACACCTACTTCCCCCACTCTACCATGACAGAAGGAAAAAGTCTATATGAAGACGAGGGGCAACTACTTTCATACTTCAATGAAGACCAACAGTAGAAATAAGCTGATTTCACATACATGGGACTCCTAAACATTGACCTCAATCAACAAGAGGCTAACCTACTAACGTGTTCATTAGATGAACCCAATATGACTGACTACTTCTCAAAGAGATTTATAGAAACAATCGAGAAGAAAATAAACAAAAGGAAGTCCAAAAGAAACAAACAAGAGACCCACAGAAACACTCTTCCACTTTACTAACCAAAATAATTAGGTTTTAAAAGCTTGTTTGAGACCAATCGAAATAACAGAGTCTCTTCAACAAAGCTTACAATCAAAGGTATAGCTAATAGAAAAATGAAGGAAAACTTACTATTTAATAACCAGAGACCTAAAATTAGTAACCTGAATCTCAAGTCTTTTATCTCAATAAAACACCAACACACTTAAGACCCTAAAAAACAATATTATTCAATAGCACAAATACAATATGGCCTTCATATGACATAATGGGCAAGTCTATATAATCCAAACCATAAAACACTTTATGGAAAGACATCTTTAACCCAGGCGTTAGTATCACACAGTTAGTTGATACTCACAAAACTCAGAGACCCGACCAATAAAACCCCATATTACAAGGTTCAGTTTTCTCAACTTTTTTCACTTCTAAATAAGAGAAAACTGAACAAAATAGGGTACAAGCACTCTCAGAACTAAATAGGGGAAAAACGGACCACCTAGCAATGAGTAAATACACTTTTGACCAAACCACAAAGGTACACGCCATAGACCCCAACATACGATAAGTATCAAAGATGATCGATACATTGTATAAAACAAGCACACATCCACTCCATCACAGAATGAACTCATCAATGACTTAACAAGAGATGAATTTGAATTGCTTAATGGTTGGTATTAACCATCAGGAGAAAACAAATCTTCAACAGAAAATATAGAGAAATCGACAACCTGATCAGATCCACAACAGAAAGGGAAATTAAGAAAGAAATCTTATTAACGTTTGGGAATTAAAATAATTAATAATAAATAAAAAACCCAAACCAAGGATACAATTCTGATTATTCGAAAGGAGGCAATCAAAAAAACCTAAAGAATATTTGTAGCACCACTATAAGACATGTGCTGAATGCTAAATAGGTTAAGGAATGCGAAGCCACTTTAAAAAGTTTCATAGACAATGACGGCACTAGGGTAACACACCAACAGTTAACTAGTAGAACCAAAATCATCAAGAAAACTATGTCAAAGAAGACCCAAATCATCACCAAGAAGACGAAAAAGTGAAAGCAACATCTGAACAGTAGGAACTAATAGTGTTGAATAACGAGAGCACTCTAAACTTGAAAAGAGCTTGACCCTTATATATTAATATTTATAAACTATTGGGGGTCCTAAGAGACCTCAATGAAATCATAATATTATTATTATTGTTATTATTATTATAATAAATAATAGGTTTCTCTTGTTATAGACCTGACAGTGGCTATGGCAAATATACTTTTTCTATTAAATGACACTATTGCTGATCTACCACATGTTTTGCTATTTCTCTGATCACTCTCTTTGTGGTCTACTTCCAAGGCATCTGCCATTTTCGTGTTGTCATCTGAAACCCTTATACACTTCTGCACCAGCTCTGCAATCAACTCTGCATCTTCATCTGTTATTTTATTCGGTATCCTCTCTAATATCGAGCACTTTTAACTTTTAATTATCATTAAAACCTTCATTTATGAGTTTCTCCTCACTCTTGTTGACTTACTCATCAGCAGGATGATCGTCTTGACATTAGGTATGTCAGCATTTTTCAAAAACAGTAGTGAAAAAGATATCATTAGCAAAAATTCGAGTGGGTGGCTGCCAATAGCACCACTTAATTCTCCATTGAAATATATCGTGAAATTGAATGTCAGACTCAGACAAGTGCACTATGAGATGAGATAAGATAATATAGCTTGATCATTACTTATGGCCATTAATGGCATTGAGCGAGCGTCCCGAGCATATTTTCTTGATGGTTATAACGATAATGTTAATTTACTATTAAAAATACTTATAGATCTCTCTAGGCTTACCCCCTATATCTAGTGAATAGTTCTTTTCCTCAAGTGTGCGGTGAAATACTTTTGATGAATTCCATTATATCAAGAGGAATTCGATAGAATACATAATGCTTATCGATAGGTAGGCCATGAATTCTATATTCAATCAACACCTTACTCTTAGATCTGCTCATCCTTCACTAGCCTCTGCTGATGATATTTTATCTGTCTGATCTTTATCTACTAGTATTAGTGTCATCTCGATTGGGTTATAAAAATTGAAGATAAGTCATCTCCACATCTTCCCATCCAATTTACATCCAACTAATTCCACTGTCATTATTGATTATTTCTCTTCAGTTATAAATTTACTTTATTAGTAGGAAAAGTTTTATGATAGCTGAGCTTATTAAGAAAATTGGTGGTATAAGTTCGCATGATATCATTAACAGCTTTTTTATTGTTTACAGCTACTTAATTTGAATTGAGGATCTGCATTATCATTTCAATAGCTTTCAATACTTTTGACAGCTGCTCTTGAAATGTTTTTTCTCTAATGAATTATGGTTTCATCTCCTATCCCAGTATCTCTCGTAAAAGTTTCAATAAATATGTCCGTCAGAAATAAGCCATGATGTTTGGATGATGAGGTTTGCTCCTGAAACCACGGATTTTGAATGTTCTATTTATGATTCAGATGTTGCCCCTGTGTTTCTCGTTATTTTGAGTTTCACATTATTGGATTGTTATATTTCATTGCTGCTATTATTACCTGATATAAGTCTTATTCTATCAGAGTAGTTGTTATTTTAGATTGAAAATGATATTTATTTAATGAGATGATATAAGGTTATTATAAACTAGAAAACATTTTCTTTGGTATAATTATTTGGAGGAGTCATTAATAATTGCGGAAGAGAATGAGTTATCTCTTTTTCGCAAAAAGTATTTTATATTATATTTATTTCTACAAAATCTTTTATAAAAATATATTTAGAACTTTATTAAAATATATAATAATTTATATTGTATTTTAAGGCCCTAATTTATAGCCTAAATTCAGTATTGACTCAGAGATTTATACTTTTTATGTTCTTGTGTGGTGAAACAGCAGGATTCTTTAGTAAATAGGTTTGATTTCTCATTGATTCAGCCTTTATCTTAATTTCATAATCTAGCTTATTAAGTTCTCTGACAGAAATGGAGGAGTTACAGACAACGCAGCTTACTTCAACAAGTCTTTATTCACTCTTGAGTTCAACGAGTTCTAATTGAAACTCATTTATTTCTGTTATTATAAATGTTATTTTATCATAATAACTATATAAATTATAAAAAATTTATCTTAAAATATTCGTATTGCGTATATTTAAGTAAAAAGGCTTTCATTGTGTTGATTATTCAAAGCACTTGAATATCAAATCCTCCATTTTCTTCTCTTTTTTTGTTTCACTTGCGTAGTAGTCTATTTATTATATTAGCTTCCTTCCTATGCAGACATAACTTATCAGTTTGATTATGTTAATTAAAATTTGGCTGGATTTTATAAAGTAAGATCGCCAGAGTAGATTTCCCACTTTGTTATATTAATAAGAAAAATGCTAGTACCTGAATCTATACTGTGATTCACCAGTTGTTTCAATGTAATTCAATTTGAATGGCATTAATAATTAGTTACTTTGATTTGACCAAGTTAATAGTTTTGACTTGATTCTTGTGGTTTTGATAAATCATATTTATTATATAACATTGGTAGTGATCATGTTGTTTATGTAATAACTGAAAAGATGAGATAAAGTTTGAGTTTCTTTATTGACTACTTAAACAAATTATTATTATTTAGTTATGTATCCGAGAGTCTTGTTTTTATTATCTGATTGGAGATTCTAAGATCCCAGGAATTAAAATTTAATTGACTGCTCAAGCAAATAAAAATTAATACTGAACTGCCCGATTTCATCTTATAGAACTTATAAAGTATTAATTATTCATATTATATATTTATTTAACCTTAGATTTAAATAAATAATATTTTGATGAATAAAACAAATAATTTTATATGATTAAATTTTGAATATTTATAAGTAATTTTAGATTTATACAATGTAAATTCTCACACTAAATGAATGATAAAGATAATCACTATAACTTATTTAATAAATTTACGGTCAAAGTTTACAAGGCAAGTACAACTATAAATATTCATTTTGTTAGGAATTTAAATGATATGCTATTATGCATATTTCCTGAAATATTTTACAATAATAAACAAGACAAGTTTCTTCTTTTGATGAAGAAAAATATATTATATTTAATTATTTATAAATTCCTTTAGTCTCATCTACAATCATCATTAATTGTAAATTTGAACTATAATTATTATGTTAATTTACTTGAATAATTTTAATGCAAACAGTTAATAAGTGCTTTTTATTGCTAATGATATAAAAACGAGACTTATTATTTATTATGATGAATAAGGATAGAATTTATAACAATGCGGTCATAGTGACTACCAAGTATATAATTAGCTTTAAGGGATCTACTATTTTAAAATTATTTATAAATTGGATTTTAATCTGGATTTTCTTCTTCAAATTCTGTATAAATGGGCTGCTTTTTCAGCAGCTCAATATGGGAAGAGAGGAATGTCAATGATTTGACTATGAATTGTGTACTTTTATATATATGTTCTGTCTTTTATATTGTTTATTAAAAATTGACTTGTTATTTTGATTATTCTCATTGTGGGCCTAAAGCCTATATAGACTTTGGACAATTAGCTGCAAATATTGTTTAATGAAGTTCTATTCACAGATGGTGTGGATGAAACAATATTTTATAAAGCATCAAATTTCAATACTTGATCCTTGAAGAGTATTACATATCACTGATCAATAAAGAGTAATGCTAGTTATCCTAAAATAAAACTTTCTATGTATAACAGTAACAAGTGAATTTAAGCCTTAAATCTTATATGTAAAAATAGAGACAGGTCAATTATATTAATATTAATAAAAGGAAAATTTCTAAGAATGTTGGATAAAATTTACCGTCGGTATGTGTAATTTAAATTTCCTATTCATTGCTGATACTGATAAAATTACTAATCATAGGGTATTTAATAGATAGATATAATAAAAATCTCACTAAAAAACAATAAAAAAAAATCTAAAATCGTTCAGAACAATTTTTCTAATTCAAAAGATTAAGATGACTCAGAAATATTTTCCCATTTAAAAATTCTAATTTAAAATACTCTTATAGTTACATTTAGATACCTTTGTAACCAATATAATTTGTTGTTGTTAGTAAACTATAACAAAGCATTTTAAATTAAGGAAGATTTGCATTAAGTCTTTTATTTTTTAATTGAAATTAGATCAATGCCATATATCAACAATATTTTTGCTGTATTTAGAATCCATGATTCCAATCTTAAAAATATATTCGGCTTAATATTCTAGTTCTTAAATAAGTATAATATGATATATATATATATATATATATTAGTATTTTGAAGTTAAAAACAACAATTTAAATATTGAGTATATATAGTAAAAAAACTTAGGAAAAAGTAGAGCAAAGTAAAATAAAAGAAAATGATAAAACCCCAAGAGTAATTTTTTAAGATAAAGTAAATTATAAAAAGTCATAAATAAATTAAAAACTTAACTTAAATAAATAAAAGAAAATGGGTTTTAGAGAGAGGTCTCTCAACAAGAATATCAGCTTCGTCCATGTAATGAGTTGTTAAAAATAATCTTTAATTTTTCTGCTTCCTCCTCTGTTTTAATCTATATCTATTATTTTATTGGTATTTTTTTGTTTATCATTTTTCCATTAACCTTCGTAAATATCTCCATCTTTTTTCTAAAAGTTGCAAATTTCTTGAACAATTCCTTTTTTATCTAGAGCTATTGCCTTAGCGATTATCTCTTAATTTTTAAACTTTTCCTCTAAAATTTTAAAGAAACTCGCGCTTGAATACATTAGCATGGAATATCTGAATTGAACCCCAATTTACTGATACTTATAAGAAAGATTAGATATTAGAAAATTAAAAATATTCGCATGTTTGAATGGTAATACACGCGAGAAGAAACAATTTAAATAGAGTTCGAATCTCTAAGAGGAAATTCTTTTTTAAATTGATAGTAATTTTGTAATATAATTAATAATAGTATTTTTTCTATTTAAAAGTTACAATCTCCCCTATTGCATCAAAATTATACTTAAGGGGTTTTATTAAAAAAAAGATACATATAAAAAAAATCCTTGTAATAAAAGATTAAATAAAATAAATAGAACTCATGAGTATCTATTTAAATAAAAAGTTATATATTAATAAATTAATAAAAAATAGATATTTTATAAATGTTGTCAAATATGGTGAAAAGGGGCAAATTGGCATATTTAAGCAGTTTTTAAGAGTTTTAAAAATCATGAGAAATTTAACTTTTTAAATTTATGATCCCAAGTCGCCTTCTTATTTGTTATCATTCCTTGGAGCCTTAGACAACTCATCTAGATTTTGAAAGCTGCAGATCATAGTTTATTGAGCTCATCTTTCAAACCTGACACATCACGACCTCACCAGATAACTACTTTTAGAGATTGCGTGGCTTAGAGCTAGGGGAAGAGCGCTTGACTTCGACTTTTGAGATAGCCAAATGTCATCAGTAAACCTTCATCTCTACATTAACTGCTCTGTTAGTAGTCTACTATTGTTCAGCGTCCTCTAAATAGTTAGATTGCATTTTAGAAGATTTGCCCCGAACATCTTCTCAAAACTCCAAAAGTACTGTGAAACTCAATAAATCATAAGAATTATTTTTGAGAAAATTTGAAGTTTATTAATTTAATACAAATAAAATAAAAATAAAAAAATATGTCTCTAGTTCTATTAACTAGGAAACTAAAACATAAATTCTTAAACTCTGATTTGGAGACTAAGATCCGATGAATGCTAAACAACCTTATTTTAGTTATAAATAATTAGGGAAATTGTATGGGTTTCATATAAACATAATTAGAAAAATCTGCATTAATCCTCAAGACTTACCTGTTTAACGTAAAAAGTACAATAAAAAAACTTTGAACTTGACGATTGACCATTTAAACTATTTGGTAAACCAACATACATTGATGGAACTTAAACTATACTCAATTGCAGATAGGGCTAAAATATTCCACCGCAAATTTCCTTATACAAAGATATCTACTTCTAGTTTAAGAAATATATATCTCTCTAATGGGGTGAAATACAAAAAATCAAAATCGTCTTATAGGATTTCCGATTCTAAATTGACATAAATTAAGGTTGCTTAGCTTCTATCGTACCCTATTCTATATACAGCATTCTAACAGTAGAAAAATATAATTTATTTGGATGAAACTATTTTCAAGCCTCATGCAATAACATTAAGAGCTTGGGCGGGACCTTATCAAAATTAAGATGTTTAAAAAGGAGGCATTAATATTAAAACTCTGGCTGCTTTAGTTTTTATCTCTGGACAATAGGGACTGTTAGGGTACGTAATCAAAGAGAAATCAATAAAAATACCTGACCTTATTTCAGGACTTGAAATCATTGAAACCAAATTTAAGGGTAAATAAGCAATTCTTTTTATTGACAATTTGCGTGCTCATCACAATAGGGCTTTCAAACAATAAATTGAGAGCAATGGGTGGAGCTATTTATTTAATGCTCCTTACTCCTCAGAGTTTAACTGTATTGAGGAAATTTTTTCTAGAGCAAAACTTTAGTATAAAAAAGACGTAATTGAAAGGAACTTTAATTTCTCAAATAACATGCACTATTAAATAGTGAGGGACGCAATTTTAAGCATAAAGTAAGGTGACTGCCTTAAAACTGAGAAAAGGCACATAATTAAAATGGAAAGTTTAGTTTGCCCCATTGAAAGAAGAATGATTAAGTTAAAGTTTATTGTTTAAATAATTATGAATAAAAGTCCATATATTAAAAAACTTTTGTTTTTGAGGAGTTTAGTTTAAGTTCCTTGTCTCTTGCCTCTATTTGTGTTCTTCCTAACTCTAATTAGCGACATTAATATAATCAGAGTACGAAAATGTCATTTCGTTTAACTTTCTCTTTTTAGTAATTCTTCTAATTTATGAACCCTGCTTCAAAAGTGATAGTGCTCTGCCTTTTCTTCCTATTTTAAAAATTATGGAAACTACTGACTTACTAGAAATAGTAGGATTTTTTTAGAGTTGCTCCAAAAACTCATTGCTGATAAGAATTGAATTTTGGTCCCCCTAAATTTGAGTCCCTGAAACTCTTATCTACTATTGATCATGAACCAACCTCTGCAAATACTCATTTCTAACGATCCCTAGAATGCCAAAAAGATAATTGCGATCAGGCAGCTCATCAACATCCTCGTAAATATTCATGTACCTTTTTAAATCCTCATCCACTCTGACCTCCTCCCATATGCGCTTCAAGCTTAACTCGGGGTAGAATGGGACATTTATCCAAATTATCTCGTTTGACTTAATTAAAATTTTGGTCCCTTTGAGAACATCCCTTATAAATCTCATTGTGCACTGTTTATAAGGTGGCATGAACATATTGCCTATGTCATATATGAACTTTTAAGCTTACATTAAAATTTAAAGTAGCTGTACCAGTTCGATTTACTGCTTAGTTGTCCTTCCAATTATCTCGATGGAATTTATGTGTTTATTTGATTGCTGTTTTAATTCATTTATGAGCTTTCCATAAGTTTATTAATTAATTACATATTTTTATGTTATTAACCTTTATTGAATTTTGTTACATTATTTCAATTCTTTATTTCTCTTATATTAACCTTGCTTTGCTTTCACATTTCTCTAATAAAATGCTTCCCCTTGACTAATAGTTTTGTTTTATTGGCTCAAGGAGCTTTCATTAACCATTTCCCCTTAATTCAAAATCTCTTATTAATTTATTTAAAGAGCATTCTTTTCTTTCTTACAGATTTCGATAAAATGTTTATGTCATATTCATGGAACATAAACATACCCTTAAACCCTTTTTTTGAAATTTATGTGCTAAAAAGGGCCCTTGGGGCGGCACTAGTGCCTAAAACACTAAGTGGTATAAACTCAGCTAGGGGTTTATGGGGTTATTATATATTAGTTTTAGAGCTCAAATTTTAGTACTTTGCTATTTCTTAAATTGGGTACCTAAAATATTTATCATATTAAATAGCGAAATAAAGTTTAAGTAATTAAGGATTATAAGTCTAAAATAAATTGTGACTATTATTAATTTTATAATAAAAAGTACTATATAGTAAATGGTACGTAAATTATAGGGTGTTGTATACAGCATGTCATCCTTGAGCAGTATCAATTCAGAAGATGAATTCTCATCATCTGTTGTCGAACTTTCTAGCAGTTATATTGAAAATGGTAAGCATAAAATAGCTAAACTTAATTTCTAGGAAATCTTAATTAAACTAATAAAAGCAAGAGTTAGTAGAGATCTAGAATAAAAGTGTCTGGTAAGACCATAGCTCATTCAGCTTATACATGCAAAGTTTGCGACAAGATGTTTACTAAGAAATAATATACGAGGCATGCCAAAACCCATACTAGAAAGCAGGGGAAGTTTGCTCATTTGAAATCAAAGGACGGGTACTGTTGTAAAATTTGTAAAAAAAAATGTTCAATGGTAGATACCCAATTGCATAATTAAAGAGGCACCTAATTGATCATTCGGAGAATGACCTTCATGAAGCAGGGTATCCTCCTTTCGTAAATAACAAATTTTTAAGCCCTTAATTTTCATTTTTAGGTTGCCAAGTAATTGTATAGTCTGGATATAAAACAAACAAAAACGAGGTAGTAGAGAAGTCTACAATCTCATAACGATGGAAAGCCCAAGTAAAAAGAGGAACTTAAATAACTAGAACCTAAATTCAAACACAATGATATTGATGAATCACAAGAAGATCACTCTCAAAATATTTAATTGGGTCCTTAATAGTAATAAAAACTAAACAATTAACTACAACTTAAAATAACTTCAAACAACTATTAAAATTTTAATGAAATAATTAAGTAGAAGTCCTAATAGAATGGTATTCTAATTGAATCAATTGAAGAGCTAGTTTCAATAAGGTCTTCTCTCACATATAACCACTTGTCAAGACATCAAATAGTTAGCTTGAAATAAGATGCTCTCTATAGAGATAGGGTTTAAAGGGATATTATCTGGCTACTTAATTTAAAGGAACACAAAAATAAGCAACTAGATCATATTACGAAGATTTATTTAAGCACTACTTACTTGCTGGTTTGGCTTTAGAGTTCTGACTTCTGCTTGGGAGATCTACTAAATCTCTAGCTTCGGAGAGTGGTTACATGGAGATGCATAATTAGTGCAGCTATAGCAATAGCCAAGCTCCATGAAAAAAATGTAGTTCATCTTTATCTAAAACCCCAAAACATCAAAGTCAATCTTGATGTTGCCTCGTATTGTACACTCAGCAACTTTTCAAGAGCACAAATTTAAGGGACCTAAACTGTTTAAACTGACTCAAACTCATGTCCCTATATTAATGGGACTAACTACATGGGGTCAATAATTGCAGAGGCTTGGAGAGATAACTACTCTCTCCTTGTCATCATACTGCACCAGTTAGCTGGAGAGAAATTCTAAGATGTTATTGATAATCTGAAGTCAGTGTCTCAGCTTGCTTAAGAGCTGACAAATTCAGGCACTATGTCGAACTTCAATGACATTTTGCATGTTTTAATAAAAGGGGACACAAACTAAATCCCAACTTCTACCTAAATTATTCATATTTTATAAAGTCATATAGTAAATTGATTTTGATAATTATCAATTCTGAATTTTTCTCAAAAATAATTCTTATGAATGATAAAAATTAGATATTTTATAAATGTTGTTAAATATGGTGAAAAGGGGCAAAAATGGCATATTTAAGCAGTTTTTAAGAGTTTTAAAAATCATGAGAAATTTAACTTTTTAGATTTATGATCCCAAGTCGCCTTCTTATTTGTTATCATTCCTTAGAGCCTTAGACAACTCATCTAGATTTTGAAAGTTGCACATCATAGTTTATTGAGCTTATCTTTCAAACCTGACACATCATGACCTCACCAGATAACTACTTTTAGAGATTGCGTGGCTTAGAGCTAAGGGAAGAGCGCTTGACTTCGACTTTTGAGATAGCCAAATGTCATCAGTAAACCTTCATCTCTACATTAACTGCTCTGTTAGTAGTCTACTATTGTTCAGCGTCCTCTAAATAGTTAGATTGCATTTTAGAAGATTTGCCCCGAACATCTTCTCAAAACTCCAAAAGTACTGTGAAACTCAATAAATCATAAGAATTATTTTTGAGAAAATTTGAAGTTTATTAATTTAATACAAATAAAATAAAAATAAAAAAATATGTCTCTAGTTCTATTAACTAGGAAACTAAAACATAAATTCTTAAACTCTGATTTGGAGACTAAGATCCGATGAATGCTAAACAACCTTATTTTAGTTATAAATAATTAGGGAAATTGTATGGGTTTCATATAAACATAATTAGAAAAATCTGCATTAATCCTCAAGACTTACCTGTTTAACGTAAAAAGTACAATAAAAGAACTTTGAACTTGACGATTGACCATTTAAACTATTTGGTAAACCAACATACATTGATGGAACTTAAACTATACTCAATTGCAGATAGGGCTAAAATATTCCATCGCAAATTTCCTTATACAAAGATATCTACTTCTAGTTTAAGAAATATATATCTCTCTAATGGGGTGAAATACAAAAAATCAAAATCGTCTTATAGGATTTCCGATTCTAAATTGACATAAATTAAGGTTGCTTAGCTTCTATCGTACCCTATTCTATGTACAGCATTCTAACAGTAGAAAAATATAATTTATTTGGATGAAACTATTTTCAAGCCTCATGCAATAACATTAAGAGCTTGGGCGGGACCTTATCAAAATTAAGATGTTTAAAAAGGAGGCATTAATATTAAAACTCTGGCTGCTTTAGTTTTTATCTCTGGACAATAGGGACTGTTAGGGTACGTAATCAAAGAGAAATCAATTAAAATACCTGACCTTATTTCAGGACTTGAAATCATTGAAACCAAATTTAAGGGTAAATAAGCAATTCTTTTTATGGACAATTTGCGTGCTCATCACAATAGGGCTTTCAAACAATAAATTGAGAGCAATGGGTGGAGCTATGTATTTAATGCCCCTTACTCCTCAGAGTTTAACTGTATTGAGGAAATTTTTTCTAGAGTCAAACTTTAGTATAAAAAGGACGTAATTGAAAGGAACTTTAATTTCTCAAATAACATGCACTATTAAATAGTGAGGGACGCAATTTTAAGCATAAAGTAAGGTGACTGCCTTAAAACTGAGAAAAGGCACATAATTAAAATGGAAAGTTAGGTTGCCCTGTTGAAAGAAGAATGATTAAGTTAAAGTTTATTGTTTAATTAATTATGAATAAAAGTTCATATATTAAAAAACTTTTGTTTTTGAGGAGTTTAGTTTAAGTTCCTTGTCTCTTGCCCCTATTTGTGTTCTTCCTAACTCTAATTAGCGACATTAATATAATCAGAGTACGAAAATGTCATTTCGTTTAACTTTCTCTTTTTAGTAATTCTTCTAATTTATGAACCCTGCTTCAAAAGTGATAGTGCTCTGCCTTTTCTTCCTATTTTAAAAATTATGGAAACTATTGACTTACTAGAAATAGTAGGATTTTTTTAGAGTTGCTCCAAAAACTCATTGCTGATAAGAATTGAATTTTGGTCCCCCTAAATTTGAGTCCCTGAAACTCTTATCTACTATTGATCATGAACCAATCTCTGCAAATACTCATTTCTAACGATCCCTAGAATGCCAAAAAGATAATTGCGATCAGGCAGCTCATCAACATCCTCGTAAATATTCATGTACCTTTTTAAATCCTCATCCACTCTGACCTCCTCCCATATGCGCTTCAAGCTTAACTCGGGGTAGAATGGGACATTTATCCAAATTATCTCGTTTGACTTAATTAAAATTTTGGTCCCTTTGAGAACATCCCTTATAAATCTCATTGTGCACTGTTTATAAGGTGGCATGAACATATTGCCTATGTCATATATGAACTTTTAAGCTTACATTAAAATTTAAAGTAGCTGTACCAGTCCGATTTACTGCTTAGTTGTCCTTCCAATTATCTCGATGGAATTTATGTGTTTATTTGATTGCTGTTTTAATTCATTTATGAGCTTTCCATAAGTTTATTAATTAATTACAATTTTTATTTATTAACCTTGCTTTGCTTTCACATTTCTCTAATAAAATGCTTCCCCTTGACTAATAGTTTTGTTTTATTGGCTCAAGGAGCTTTCATTAACCATTTCCCCTTAATTCAAAATCTCTTATTAATTTATTTAAAGAGCATTCTTTTCTTTCTTACAGATTTCGATAAAATGTTTATGTCATATTCATGGAACATAAACATACCCTTAAACCCTTTTTTTGAAAATTTATGTGCTAAAAAGGGCCCTTGGGGCGGCACTAGTGCCTAAAACACTAAGTGGTATAAACTCAGCTAGGGGTTTATGGGGTTGTTATATATTAGTTTTAGAGCTCAAATTTGAGTACTTTGCTATTTCTTAAATTGGGTACCTAAAATATTTATCATATTAAATAGCGAAATAAAGTTTAAGTAATTAAGGATTATAAGTCTAAAATAAATTGTGACTATTATTAATTTTATAATTAAAAGTACTATATAGTAAATGGTACGTAAATTATAGGGTGTTGTATACAGCATGTCATCCTTGAGCAGTATCAATTCAGAAGATGAATTCTCATCATCTGTTGTCGAACTTTCTAGCAGTTATATTGAAAATGGTAAGCATAAAATAGCTAAACTTAATTTCTAGGAAATCTTAATTAAACTAATAAAAGCAAGAGTTAGTAGAGATCTAGAATAAAAGTGTCTGGTAAGACCATAGCTCATTCAGCTTATACATGCAAAGTTTGCGACAAGATGTTTACTAAGAAATAATATACGAGGCATGCCAAAACCCATACTAGAAAGCAGGGGAAGTTTGCTCATTTGAAATCAAAGGACGGGTACTGTTGTAAAATTATAAAAAAAAATGTTCAATGGTAGATACCCAACTGCATAATTAAAGAGGCACCTAATTGATCATTCGGAGAATGACCTTCATGAAGCAGGGTATCCTCCTTTCGTAAATAACAAATTTTTAAGCCCTTAATTTTCATTTTTAGGTTGTCAAGTAATTGTATAGTCTGGATATAAAACAAACAAAAACGAGGTAGTAGAGAAGTCTACAATCTCATAACGATGGAAAGCCCAAGTAAAAAGAGGAACTTAAATAACTAGAACCTAAATTCAAACACAATGATATTGATGAATCACAAGAAGGTCACTCTCAAAATATTTAATTGGGTCCTTAATAGTAATAAAAACTAAACAATTAACTACAACTTAAAATAACTTCAAACAACTATTAAAATTTTAATGAAATAATTAAGTAGAAGTCCTAATAGAATGGTATTCTAATTGAATCAATTGAAGAGCTAGTTTCGATAAGGTCTTCTCTCACATATAACCACTCGTCAAGACATCAAATAGTTAGCTTGAAATAAGATGGTCTCTATAGAGATAGGGTTTAAAGGGATATTATCTCGCTACTTAATTTAAAGGAACACAAAAATAAGCAACTAGATCATATTACGAAGATTTATTTCAGCACTACTTACTTGCTGGTTTGGCTTTAGAGTTACGACTTCTGCTTGGGAGATCTACTAAATCTCCAGCATCGGAGAGTGGTTACATGGAGATGCATAGTTAGTGCGGCTATAGCAATAGCCAAGCTCCATGAAAAAAATGTAGTTCATCTTTATCTAAAACCCCAAAACATCAAAGTCAATCTTGATGTTGCCTCGTATTGTACACTCAGCAACTTTTCAAGAGCACAAATTTAAGGGACCTAAACTGTTTAAACTGACTCAAACTCATGTCCCTATATTAATGGGACTAACTACATGGGGTCAATAAATGCAGAGGCTTGGAGAGATAACTACTCTCTCCTTGTCATCATACTGCACCAGTTAGCTGGAGAGAAATTCTAAGATGTTATTGATAATCTGAAGTCAGTGTCTCAGCTTGCTTAAGAGCTGACAAATTCAGGCACTATGTCGAACTTCAATGACATTTTGCATGTTTTAATAAAAGGGGACACAAACTAAATCCCAACTTCTACCTAAATTATTCATATTTTATAAAGTCATATAGTAAATTGATTTTGATAATTATCAATTCTGAATTTTTCTCAAAAATAATTCTTATGAATGATAAAAATTAGATATTTTATAAATGTTGTTAAATATGGTGAAAAGGGGCAAAAATGGCATATTTAAGCAGTTTTTAAGAGTTTTAAAAATCATGAGAAATTTAACTTTTTAGATTTATGATCCCAAGTCGCCTTCTTATTTGTTATCATTCCTTAGAGCCTTAGACAACTCATCTAGATTTTGAAAGTTGCACATCATAGTTTATTGAGCTTATCTTTCAAACCTGACACATCATGACCTCACCAGATAACTACTTTTAGAGATTGCGTGGCTTAGAGCTAAGGGAAGAGCGCTTGACTTCGACTTTTGAGATAGCCAAATGTCATCAGTAAACCTTCATCTCTACATTAACTGCTCTGTTAGTAGTCTACTATTGTTCAGCGTCCTCTAAATAGTTAGATTGCATTTTAGAAGATTTGCCCCGAACATCTTCTCAAAACTCCAAAAGTACTGTGAAACTCAATAAATCATAAGAATTATTTTTGAGAAAATTTGAAGTTTATTAATTTAATACAAATAAAATAAAAATAAAAAAATATGTCTCTAGTTCTATTAACTAGGAAACTAAAACATAAATTCTTAAACTCTGATTTGGAGACTAAGATCCGATGAATGCTAAACAACCTTATTTTAGTTATAAATAATTAGGGAAATTGTATGGGTTTCATATAAACATAATTAGAAAAATCTGCATTAATCCTCAAGACTTACCTGTTTAACGTAAAAAGTACAATAAAAGAACTTTGAACTTGACGATTGACCATTTAAATTATTTGGTAAACCAACATACACTGATGGAACTTAAACTATACTCAATTGCAGATAGGGCTAAAATATTTCATCGGAAATTTCATTATACAAAGATATCTACTTCCAGTTTAAGAAATATATATCTCTCTAATGGGGTGAAATACAAAAAATCAAAATCGTCTTATAGGATTTCCGATTCTAAATTGACATAAATTAAGGTTGCTTAGCTTCTATCGTACCCTATTCTATATACAGCATTCTAACAGTAGAAAAATATAATTTATTTGGATGAAACTATTTTCAAGCCTCATGCAATAACATTAAGAGCTTGGGCGGGACCTTATCAAAATTAAGATGTTTAAAAAGGAGGCATTAATATTAAAACTCTGGCTGCTTTAGTTTTTATCTCTGGACAATAGGGTTTGTTAGGGTACGTAATCAAAGAGAAATCAATAAAAATACCTGACCTTATTTCAGGACTTGAAATCATTGAAACCAAATTTAAGGGTAAATAAGCAATTCTTTTTATTGACAATTTGCGTGCTCATCACAATAGGGCTTTCAAACAATAAATTGAGAGCAATGGGTGGAGCTATTTATTTAATGCTCCTTACTCCTCAGAGTTTAACTGTATTGAGGAAATTTTTTCTAGAGTCAAACTTTAGTATAAAAAGGACGTAATTGAAAGGAACTTTAATTTCTCAAATAACATGCACTATTAAATAGTGAGGGACGCAATTTTAAGCATAAAGTAAGGTGACTGCCTTAAAACTGAGAAAAGGCACATAATTAAAATGGAAAGTTAGGTTGCCCTATTGAAAGAAGAATGATTAAGTTAAAGTTTATTGTTTAATTAATTATGAATAAAAGTTCATATATTAAAAAACTTTTGTTTTTGAGGAGTTTAGTTTAAGTTCCTTGTCTCTTGCCCCTATTTGTGTTCTTCCTAACTCTAATTAGCGACATTAATATAATCAGAGTACGAAAATGTCATTTCGTTTAACTTTCTCTTTTTAGTAATTCTTCTAATTTATGAACCCTGCTTCAAAAGTGATAGTGCTCTGCCTTTTCTTCCTATTTTAAAAATTATGGAAACTATTGACTTACTAGAAATAGTAGGATTTTTTTAGAGTTGCTCCAAAAACTCATTGCTAATAAGAATTGAATTTTGGTCCCCCTAAATTTGAGTCCCTGAAACTCTTATCTACTATTGATCATGAACCAACCTCTGCAAATACTCATTTCTAACGATCCCTAGAATGCCAAAAAGATAATTGCGATCAGGCAGCTCATCAACATCCTCGTAAATATTCATGTACCTTTTTAAATCCTCATCCACTCTGACCTCCTCCCATATGCGCTTCAAGCTTAACTCGGGGTAGAATGGGACATTTATCCAAATTATCTCGTTTGACTTAATTAAAATTTTGGTCCCTTTGAGAACATCCCTTATAAATCTCATTGTGCACTGTTTATAAGGTGGCATGAACATATTGCCTATGTCATATATGAACTTTTAAGCTTACATTAAAATTTAAAGTAGCTGTACCAGTTCGATTTACTGCTTAGTTGTCCTTCCAATTATCTCGATGGAATTTATGTGTTTATTTGATTGCTGTTTTAATTCATTTATGAGCTTTCCATAAGTTTATTAATTAATTACAATTTTTATTTATTAACCTTGCTTTGCTTTCACATTTCTCTAATAAAATGCTTCCCCTTGACTAATAGTTTTGTTTTATTGGCTCAAGGAGCTTTCATTAACCATTTCCCCTTAATTCAAAATCTCTTATTAATTTATTTAAAGAGCATTCTTTTCTTTCTTACAGATTTCGATAAAATGTTTATGTCATATTCATGGAACATAAACATACCCTTAAACCCTTTTTTTGAAAATTTATGTGCTAAAAAGGGCCCTTGGGGCGGCACTAGTGCCTAAAACACTAATTGGTATCAACTCAGCTAGGGGTTTATGGGGTTATTATATATTAGTTTTAGAGCTCAAATTTTAGTACTTTGCTATTTCTTAAATTGGGTACCTAAAGTATTTATCATATTAAATAGCGAAATAAAGTTTAAGTAATTAAGGATTATAAGTCTAAAATAAATTGTGACTATTATTAATTTTATAATTAAAAGTACTATATGTAAATGGTACTAAATTATAGGGTGTTGAATACAGCATGTCATCCTTGAGCAGTATTAATTCAGAAGATGAATTCTCATCATCTGTTGTCGAACTTTCTAGCAGTTATATTGAAAATGGTAAGCATAAAATAGCTAAACTTAATTTCTAGGAAATCTTAATTAAACTAATAAAAGCAAGAGTTAGTAGAGATCTAGAATAAAAGTGTCTGGTAAGACCATAGCTCATTCAGCTTATACATGCAAAGTTTGCGACAAGATGTTTACTAAGAAATAATATACGAGGCATGCCAAAACCCATACTAGAAAGCAGGGGAAGTTTGCTCATTTGAAATCAAAGGACGGGTACTGTTGTAAAATTTATAAAAAAAAATGTTCAATGGTAGATACCCAATTGCATAATTAAAGAGGCACCTAATTGATCATTCGGAGAATGACCTTCATGAAGCAGGGTATCCTCCTTTCGTAAATAACAAATTTTTAAGCCCTTAATTTTCATTTTTAGGTTGTCAAGTAATTGTATAGTCTGGATATAAAACAAACAAAAACGAGGTAGTAGAGAAGTCTACAATCTCATAACGATGGAAAGCCCAAGTAAAAAGAGGAACTTAAATAACTAGAACCTAAATTCAAACACAATGATATTGATGAATCACAAGAAGATCACTCTCAAAATATTTAATTGGGTCCTTAATAGTAATAAAAACTAAACAATTAACTACAACTTAAAATAACTTCAAACAACTATTAAAATTTTAATGAAATAATTAAGTAGAAGTCCTAATAGAATGGTATTCTAATTGAATCAATTGAAGAGCTAGTTTCAATAAGGTCTTCTCTCACATATAACCACTCGTCAAGACATCAAATAGTTAGCTTGAAATAAGATGGTCTCTATAGAGATAGGGTTTAAAGGGATATTATCTCGCTACTTAATTTAAAGGAACACAAAAATAAGCAACTAGATCATATTACGAAGATTTATTTCAGCACTACTTACTTGCTGGTTTGGCTTTAGAGTTCTGACTTCTGCTTGGGAGATCTACTAAATCTCCAGCTTCGGAGAGTGATTACATGGAGATGCATAGTTAGTGCGGCGATAGCAATAGCCAAGCTCCATGAAAAAAATGTAGTTCATCTTTATCTAAAACCCCAAAACA
This sequence comes from Oxytricha trifallax, assembly GCA_000711775.1. Classification (NCBI taxonomy): domain Eukaryota; phylum Ciliophora; class Spirotrichea; order Sporadotrichida; family Oxytrichidae; genus Oxytricha; species Oxytricha trifallax. The sequence goes on from ARYC01002544.1 coordinate 52,049, forward strand.
TCAAAGTCAATCTTGATGTTGCCTCGTATTGTACACTCAGCAACTTTTCAAGAGCACAAATTTAAGGGACCTAAACTGTTTAAACTGACTCAAACTCATGTCCCTATATTAATGGGACTAACTACATGGGGTCAATAATTGCAGAGGCTTGGAGAGATAACTACTCTCTCCTTGTCATCATACTGCACCAGTTAGCTGGAGAGAAATTCTAAGATGTTATTGATAATCTGAAGTCAGTGTCTCAGCTTGCTTAAGAGCTGACAAATTCAGGCACTATGTCGAACTTCAATGACATTTTGCATGTTTTAATAAAAGGGGACACAAACTAAATCCCAACTTCTACCTAAATTATTCATATTTTATAAAGTCATATAGTAAATTGATTTTGATAATTATCAATTCTGAATTTTTCTCAAAAATAATTCTTATGAATGATAAAAATTAGATATTTTATAAATGTTGTTAAATATGGTGAAAAGGGGCAAAAATGGCATATTTAAGCAGTTTTTAAGAGTTTTAAAAATCATGAGAAATTTAACTTTTTAGATTTATGATCCCAAGTCGCCTTCTTATTTGTTATCATTCCTTAGAGCCTTAGACAACTCATCTAGATTTTGAAAGTTGCACATCATAGTTTATTGAGCTTATCTTTCAAACCTGACACATCATGACCTCACCAGATAACTACTTTTAGAGATTGCGTGGCTTAGAGCTAAGGGAAGAGCGCTTGACTTCGACTTTTGAGATAGCCAAATGTCATCAGTAAACCTTCATCTCTACATTAACTGCTCTGTTAGTAGTCTACTATTGTTCAGCGTCCTCTAAATAGTTAGATTGCATTTTAGAAGATTTGCCCCGAACATCTTCTCAAAACTCCAAAAGTACTGTGAAACTCAATAAATCATAAGAATTATTTTTGAGAAAATTTGAAGTTTATTAATTTAATACAAATAAAATAAAAATAAAAAAATATGTCTCTAGTTCTATTAACTAGGAAACTAAAACATAAATTCTTAAACTCTGATTTGGAGACTAAGATCCGATGAATGCTAAACAACCTTATTTTAGTTATAAATAATTAGGGAAATTGTATGGGTTTCATATAAACATAATTAGAAAAATCTGCATTAATCCTCAAGACTTACCTGTTTAACGTAAAAAGTACAATAAAAGAACTTTGAACTTGACGATTGACCATTTAAATTATTTGGTAAACCAACATACACTGATGGAACTTAAACTATACTCAATTGCAGATAGGGCTAAAATATTTCATCGGAAATTTCATTATACAAAGATATCTACTTCCAGTTTAAGAAATATATATCTCTCTAATGGGGTGAAATACAAAAAATCAAAATCGTCTTATAGGATTTCCGATTCTAAATTGACATAAATTAAGGTTGCTTAGCTTCTATCGTACCCTATTCTATATACAGCATTCTAACAGTAGAAAAATATAATTTATTTGGATGAAACTATTTTCAAGCCTCATGCAATAACATTAAGAGCTTGGGCGGGACCTTATCAAAATTAAGATGTTTAAAAAGGAGGCATTAATATGAAAACTCTGGCTGCTTTAGTTTTTATTTCTGGACAATAGGGACTTTTAGGGTACGTAATCAAATAGAAATCAATAAAAATACCTGACCTTATTTCAGGACTTGAAATAATTGAAACCAAATTTAAGGGTAAATAAGCAATTCTTTTTATGGACAATTTGCGTGCTCATCACAATAGAGCTTTCAAACAATAAATTGAGAGCAATGGGTGGAGCTATGTATTTAATGCTCCTTACTCCTCAGAGTTTAACTGTATTGAGGAAATTTTTTCTAGAGTCAAACTTTAGTATAAAAAGGACGTAATTGAAAGGAACTTTAATTTCTCAAATAACATGCACTATTAAATAGTGAGGGACGCAATTTTAAGCATAAAGTAAGGTGACTGCCTTAAAACTGAGAAAAGGCACATAATTAAAATGGAAAGTTAGGTTGCCCTATTGAAAGAAGAATGATTAAGTTAAAGTTTATTGTTTAATTAATTATGAATAAAAGTTCATATATTAAAAAACTTTTGTTTTTGAGGAGTTTAGTTTAAGTTCCTTGTCTCTTGCCCCTATTTGTGTTCTTCCTAACTCTAATTAGCGACATTAATATAATCAGAGTACGAAAATGTCATTTCGTTTAACTTTCTCTTTTTAGTAATTCTTCTAATTTATGAACCCTGCTTCAAAAGTGATAGTGCTCTGCCTTTTCTCCCTATTTTAAAAATTATGGAAACTATTGACTTACTAGAAATAGTAGGATTTTTTTAGAGTTGCTCCAAAAACTCATTGCTGATAAGAATTGAATTTTGGTCCCCCTAAATTTGAGTCCCTGAAACTCTTATCTACTATTGATCATGAACCAACCTCTGCAAATACTCATTTCTAAGGGTCCCCAGAATGCCAAAAAAATAATTGCGATCAGGCAGCTCATCAACATCCTCGTAAATATTCAGGTACCTTTTTAAATCCTCATCCACTCTGACCTCCTCCCATATGCGCTTCAAGCTTAACTCGGGGTAGAATGGGACATTGATCCAAATTATCTCGTTTGACTTAATTAAAATTTTGGCCCCTTTGAGAACATCCCTTATAAATCTCATTGTGCACTGTTTATAAGGTGACATGAACATATTGCCTATGTCATATATGAACTTTTAAGCATTACATTGAAATTTAAAGTAGTTGTACCAGTCCAATTTACTGCTTAGTTGTCCTTCCAATTATCTCGATGGAATTTATGTGTTTATTTGAGTGCTGTTTTAATTCATTTATGAGCTTTCCATAAGTTTATTAATTAATTACAATTTTTATTTATTAACCTTGCTTTGCTTTCACATTTCTCTAATAAAATGCTTCTCCTTGACTAATAGTTTTGTTTTATTGGCTCAAGGAGCTTTCATTAACCATTTCCCCTTAATTCAAAATCTCTTATTAATTTATTTAAAGAGCATTCTTTTTTTTCTTACAGATTTCGATAAAATGTTTATGTCATATTCATGGAACATAAACATACCTTTAAACCTTTTTTTTGAAAATTTATGTGCTAAAAAGGGCCCTTGGGGCGGCACTAGTGCCTAAAACACTAAGTGGTATAAACTCAGCTAGGGGTTTATGGGGTTGTTATATATTAGTTTTAGAGCTCAAATTTGAGTACTTTGCTATTTCTTAAATTGGGTACCTAAAGTATTTATCATATTAAATAGCGAAATAAAGCTTAAGTAATTAAGGATTATAAGTCTAAAATAAATTGTGACTATTATTAATTTTATAATTAAAAAGTACTATATAGTAAATGGTACGTAAATTATAGGGTGTTGTATACAGCATGTCATCCTTGAGCAGTATCAATTCAGAAGATGAATTCTCATCATCTGTTGTCGAACTTTCTAGCAGTTATATTGAAAATGGTAAGCATAAAATAGCTAAACTTAATTTCTAGGAAATCTTAATTAAACTAATAAAAGCAAGAGTTAGTAGAGATCTAGAATAAAAGTGTCTGGTAAGACCATAGCTCATTCAGCTTATACATGCAAAGTTTGCGACAAGATGTTTACTAAGAAATAATATACGAGGCATGCCAAAACCCATACTAGAAAGCAGGGGAAGTTTGCTCATTTGAAATCAAGGACGGGTACTGTTGTAAAATTTATAAAAAAAAGTTCAATGGTAGATACCCAATTGCATAATTAAAGAGGCACCTAATTGATCATTCGGAGAATGACCTTCATGAAGCAGGGTATCCTCCTTTCGTAAATAACAAATTTTTAAGCCCTTAATTTTCATTTTTAGGTTGCCAAGTAATTGTATAGTCTGGATATAAAACAAACAAAAACGAGGTAGTAGAGAAGTCTACAATCTCATAACGATGGAAAGCCCAAGTAAAAAGAGGAACTTAAATAACTAGAACCTAAATTCAAACACAATGATATTGATGAATCACAAGAAGATCACTCTCAAAATATTTAATTGGGTCCTTAATAGTAATAAAAACTAAACAATTAACTACAACTTAAAATAACTTCAAACAACTATTAAAATTTTAATGAAATAATTAAGTAGAAGTCCTAATAGAATAGTATTCTAATTGAATCAATTGAAGAGCTAGTTTCGATATATCGTCAAGACATCAAATAGTTAGCTTGAAATAAGATGCACTCTATAGAGATAGAGTTTAAAGGGATATCATCTCGCTAATTAATTTAAAGGAACACAAAAATAAGCAACTAGACCATATTAAGAAGATTTATTTCAGCACTACTTACTTGCTAGTTTGGCTTAAGAGTTACGACTTCAGCTTGGGAGATCTACTAAATCTCCAGCATCGGAGAGTGGTTACATGGAGATGCATAATTAGTGCAGCTATAGCAATAGCCAAGATCCATGAAAAAAATGTAGTTCATCTTTATCTAAAACCCCAAAACATCAAAGTCAATCTTGATGTTGCCTCGTATTGTACACTCAGCAAACTTTTCAAGAGCACAAATTTAAGGGACCTAAACTGTTTAAACTGACTCAAACTCATGTCCCTATATTAATGGGACTAACTACATGGGGTCAATAATTGCAGAGGCTTGGAGAGATAACTACTCTCTCCTTGTCATCATACTGCACCAGTTAGCTGGAGAGAAATTCTAAGATGTTATTGATAATCTGAAGTCAGTGTCTCAGCTTGCTTAAGAGCTGACAAATTCAGGCACTATGTCGAACTTCAATGACATTTTGCATGTTTTAATAAAAGGGGACACAAACTAAATCCCAACTTCTACCTAAATTATTCATATTTTATAAAGTATATAGTAAATTGATTTTGATAATTATCAATTCTGAATTTTTCTCAAAAATAATTCTTATGAATGATAAAAATTAGATATTTTATAAATGTTGTTAAATATGGTGAAAAGGGGCAAAAATGGCATATTTAAGCAGTTTTTAAGAGTTTTAAAAATCATGAGAAATTTAACTTTTTTAGATTTATGATCCCAAGTCGCCTTCTTATTTGTTATCATTCCTTAGAGCCTTAGACAACTCATCTAGATTTTGAAAGTTGCACATCATAGTTTATTGAGCTTATCTTTCAAACCTGACACATCATGACCTCACCAGATAACTACTTTTAGAGATTGCGTGGCTTAGAGCTAAGGGAAGAGCGCTTGACTTCGACTTTTGAGATAGCCAAAATGTCATCAGTAAACCTTCATCTCTACATTAACTGCTCTGTTAGTAGTCTACTATTGTTCAGCGTCCTCTAAATAGTTAGATTGCATTTTAGAAGATTTGCCCCGAACATCTTCTCAAAACTCCAAAAGTACTGTGAAACTCAATAAATCATAAGAATTATTTTTGAGAAAATTTGAAGTTTATTAATTTAATACAAATAAAATAAAAATAAAAAAATATGTCTCTAGTTCTATTAACTAGGAAACTAAAACATAAATTCTTAAACTCTGATTTGGAGACTAAGATCCGATGAATGCTAAACAACCTTATTTTAGTTATAAATAATTAGGGAAATTGTATGGGTTTCATATAAACATAATTAGAAAAATCTGCATTAATCCTCAAGACTTACCTGTTTAACGTAAAAAGTACAATAAAAGAACTTTGAACTTGACGATTGACCATTTAAATTATTTGGTAAACCAACATACACTGATGGAACTTAAACTATACTCAATTGCAGATAGGGCTAAAATATTTCATCGGAAATTTCATTATACAAAGATATCTACTTCCAGTTTAAGAAATATATATCTCTCTAATGGGGTGAAATACAAAAAATCAAAATCGTCTTATAGGATTTCCGATTCTAAATTGACATAAATTAAGGTTGCTTAGCTTCTATCGTACCCTATTCTATATACAGCATTCTAACAGTAGAAAAATATAATTTATTTGGATGAAACTATTTTCAAGCCTCATGCAATAACATTAAGAGCTTGGGCGGGACCTTATCAAAATTAAGATGTTTAAAAAGGAGGCATTAATATGAAAACTCTGGCTGCTTTAGTTTTTATTTCTGGACAATAGGGACTTTTAGGGTACGTAATCAAATAGAAATCAATAAAAATACCTGACCTTATTTCAGGACTTGAAATAATTGAAACCAAATTTAAGGGTAAATAAGCAATTCTTTTTATGGGCAATTTGCGTGCTCAT
>ARYC01002545.1:0-28663 GCA_000711775.1 Oxytricha trifallax
ATACCTGTTTGCCAAAAAATCATATGTTGAAAATTTGAGGTAAGTATTTTTGATCAGATCTATTAAATTAATACCGCTTAATTACACTAAATTAACGACTCTTTATAATATATTAGTTTTAACATTTGAATTTAATTAGACAAAACATGGTACCAAAATCCCAACCCAAGAAACAGAAGAAGCCCAGAAAGCATGTATTGACCTTAAGGAGGAAGAAGAAGCAGAACCTTCATCAACTCGCTGCTATTCACGACGCTATACTCGAAGACGGAGTGCTCAAGGTGCAGGTGAGCTGGCAGGGGTACAACGATGCAGACCGTGACTGGATTCCCGACTCAGATTGTCAAGGCGCTGGAGCTAAGAAGATGGTGGATACTACCTTGACAAACATAAACCCCAACTACTCTCCAATGTCCAATGGAACAAGTTCTACAAGAGTCGCATCAAGGGCCCAAACCCCGTTGTTGTGCAAGACGTCTCTCCTGAGGTAGTGGATCTTACTCAGTGCTTTACAGGATGCTAACCCACTCCAACCAAAATTGCGCCTATTGCCACTTTCTCTCCTGAGCAAGTACGATCACTCGCCACCATTTTGAATGAGCTTGCAGACAGAGAAGTTGAGTGTGACGTCCCTACACATTTCACTATTTCTTCAAATGAAGAGAGCGAGGACTCTCTTGCCCCTCTCGATGACTATGAGACCTCCTACAAAAACTTTTGGAACTGGAAAAAAAAAGCTAAAATTACAGGCTTCTGCGAGGTAGATGAGATTGACTACTCGACGATGAAAGCAGAGACCAGAGAGGAATTCTCAAACAGCAAGTTGGATGAAGTTCTCAACACACTTGGACAGATTCAACTGTACCCAGCAGACGTCGAATAGCTATCAATGTTCGACTTATTCAAGGAGGCTCTCTGGCAACCAGGTTATCAGGATTAGTCTCTCAACGCCTGTCTCATTCACGCAGTGAACATGATGGTCGGAGGCCCATTGTTCGATGTTGCCTCCAAGTTTACACAATTGTACCTCTCGAGAACACACATGGCAAAGCTCAGAGAGCCTGAAGCGAAGTGGGAGCATGGATACTCTCTCAAGAACCTAAAGCACCTCATCTACGATCACCAAAGGAAATGCTGGCTCAGTCCTCACATGGTTTAAGTGATCACTGGACAAGTTCTTAGAGATGTGCAGGCATGCAAACATGGCGGCCTCTACAGCTATCTTGAAGCTCAATCGAAACACACACGCTTCTTCTTCCAGATGATGGACGAGATCACTGTCAAGGAGAATGGCAAGGAAGAAACCCGTGAGCAGCTGCATGCAGGAGTAATTGCGAAGGTCGACAACTAGTGGCATATACTTGACAGCGCTGAGCGTTGGCCTATCACAGTCGAGAAATGCAACAGACTTGCAAACAAATGGCTGAAAGGTGTCAAGTGTTTGAGCTTGAGCGCTTTAGTTAAAGATAACCCTCCCAAAGAAAAGATGAAGGCTTTCATGAGAGAGTGGGAGCGAATTCTTACAGGAAATGCTATCCATACCAGAGATCGCAAGAAGAGAGCATGCAAGAGCAAGAGAAAAATGACAAGAAAATGCGACCGCAAACAACTCCAACGAGAGGGCAGTCGCCAGTATCGCAATTCGTCCTGTGAACCTATGGAACCAAAGCCAAGAACATCACATGATGAGCAGCAGTTAGGCAAGAGGAGTGACAGTCGCAAGGAGATAGAAGCAAAGGCAGTTCGCAACATCAAGAGTGAGATGATTCGAGAGGCTAAGAGATAAAAACACTCTCAGGATGACAAGACAACCAGCTCCCAGGAAGAGGCCAAGATCATGCAGTCCCTCCTCCAAGTCAGAGATCAGCTAGCTCTAATTCACGAGTACAGACATCACCTCGCGTCATTTTCAGAGCTGCCCAGGGTCAACGAAGTCATGAGAAGATCGGGGGCACCCGCAGCTCACGAGGCTGAGGCACTCATGGCATGGCACTGGCAGGTGGTAACAGGAGCACGCTCAGATCTCCAACACTTCAAGCAGGACATCGATCAATCGTTGAAGAAGAGCAACCCCGGCCTCTACAAGAAGCTCACTCCCCAGTCAAAGATCCAAGAGATATAGGACCGCCTGCAGCTTATACAGGAGAACTCCGAAGACCAGCTGCACACATTCCTCAGGAAGATCTTCGCCAAGTGTCCCCTGCTCCCAGATAAGATCCTCACCCTCCTCGCGAAGCAGTGCGAGACCCTGGAGGCGGACAAGCTCCTTGCCTGGTACACCGCGAACATCAAGCCGTAGGCAGAGGAGATCAGACGAGGCAAGTACTCCCAAGTGCATCAGTAGTCATTGAAAGCCGTCATTGAAGAGATTGATTAGTAGTTTAATTAGTGAGAGAATATTGTAATTAAATTAATTGCATATAATTGGTTGTTTGTTCATTAATTTTTCATTTCTCCCAAATCTTTAATTCTTGTATTTCATTTCTTCGTCAACTTCATTGCTCTAACTTGAAGATTGAGAATCTGCCGCATCGTCAAACTTTGATTGCTTTGGCATACTTGTGGATATAAAATTGTTTTCACTCTCACTATCATCACTCTGATCCCTCTCAGCTACAAATTTCTTCAACTTTCTCTAAGCCTATAACTTGTGACTTTTCGCTTTTTAGATAGGTTATACCTACCTAAAGTATTTAGTTAATTACTATTTCTTATATAATTAGGAGCTACCCTATCAAATAACTTACCTTTCTATTATTTCTATTACTTTGTTTTAGTTTATCTTAATCGTTTGTTTTCTATTTCTAGATTCTCACACCTGGCATGTAAGGTGGCAATGCTATCGCGAAGTTTTTAAACGTATGCCTTGCACTTTATCCTAGACTTTTGAATTGCTTTTTACTTCATGTATATCCAGAGTTTGGGTTTGATCTTACTTCTATTGATTGAGTACTTTGATAATGCTTTGACTTAGTTGGATAGATCAATTTACTTTGATTTAGTGCTCCCCAGTACCTATGCCACCTTTAAAGAAGCTTTTGTATTTGCTCAAGTTGACTTCATCTTCGCTGGTGCTTGTTATAGTAAGCTGTTGAAATAAAACATAAATGATTCAGATTCAAGACCAAATACTTCATTAGCTGGATTGATTTTAAAGAGAGTAATCTAAAGATTGAACTCAATGCAAGGCAAGCAAATTTATTGACTCTTGTTCTTAGTTTGGTTTATCTCAATTTAAACTGGACAAGTATCATGGCGCAATCATTCTCAATAGCGATGTTGTTAATACCTCTGATGATTCTCAAACATTTATACTTATCCCAATGATGACATAATGAGTTTCTGACAATCCAGTACTTAGTTCCATTCTCAACACCATAACTAACGACTGAGATATCGTGGACTATATACTAATCATTAATGGATCATAATATATGCAGGGATATTGTAATCGCCAGTGTAAAAGCAAATAAAGAAATTTTGGAAAAGTTGATTGGAGCGCATTCAACACCATTGAAGATGAATTTTGAATGATAGTTAGAGCAAGTATCATCAATGATCTCAGATTAGTGCATGAATTTATAGGGCGCAGGGCGATAGCATTGCAAGACAAACTCCTCAGATATGTGAACTACTCTTCGTCACCGCCATTTAAACTGATTTCTGTTAATTTTTAATATATTATATACTAGTTAATCTCAAAGTGTGATTTATATAATTTCAATTAATTTTAAAATAATAACTTAACAGGCAGAGGTTTATAATGGTAGAATAATCTAAAAATTAACACTTTTGGCATCGATAAGCATGCCTCCCTATAATTGGATGTATAATCTGAGAATCCTTATGATTATGCTGGATTTCATTATAAAAATGGTTTTCAACTAATTTTGATGGATAAATATGATTCTACTATATGTTTTAATTGAAAGCAAGACCCAACATACAGTGTTGGATCTTCCGCAGGCTGCTTTCAATTAAAACATATAGTAGAATCATATTTATCCATCAAAATTAGTTGAAAACCATTTTTATAATGAAATCCAGCATAATCATAAGGATTCTCAGATGTACATCAAATAATAGGGAGGCATGCTTATCGATGCCAAAAGTGTTAATTTTTAGATTATTCTACCATTATAAACCTCTGCCTGTTAAGTTATTATTTTAAAATTAATCGAAATTATATAAATCACACTTTGAGATTAACTAGTATATAATATATTTAAAATTAACAGATATCAGTTTAAATGGCGGTGACTAACAGTAGTTCACATATCTGAAGTAGTTTATAATGCAATGCTATCGCTGCTATAAATTCATGCACTAATCTGAGATCATTGATGATACTTGCTCTAACTATCATTCAAAATTCATCTTCAATGGTGTTGAATGCGCTCCAATCAACTTTTCCAAAATTTCTTTATTTGCTTTTACACTGGCGATTACAATATCCCTGCATATATTATGATCCATTAATGATTAGTATATAGTCCACGATATCTCAGTCGTTAGTTATGGTGTTGAGAATGGAACTAAGTACTGGATTGTCAGAAACTCATTATGTCATCATTGGGATAAGTATAAATGTTTGAGAATCATCAGAGGTATTAACAACATCGCTATTGAGAATGATTGCGCCATGATACTTGTCCAGTTTAAATTGAGATAAACCAAACTAAGAACAAGAGTCAATAAATTTGCTTGCCTTGCATTGAGTTCAATCTTTAGATTACTCTCTTTAAAATCAATCCAGCTAATGAAGTATTTGGTCTTGAATCTGAATCATTTATGTTTTATTTCAACAGCTTACTATAACAAGCACCAGCGAAGATGAAGTCAACTTGAGCAAATACAAAAGCTTCTTTAAAGGTGGCATAGGTACTGGGGAGCACTAAATCAAAGTAAATTGATCTATCCAACTAAGTCAAAGCATTATCAAAGTACTCAATCAATAGAAGTAAGATCAAACCCAAACTCTGGATATACATGAAGTAAAAAGCAATTCAAAAGTCTAGGATAAAGTGCAAGGCATACGTTTAAAAACTTCGCGATAGCATTGCCACCTTACATGCCAGGTGTGAGAATCTAGAAATAGAAAACAAACGATTAAGATAAACTAAACAAAGTAATAGAAATAATAGAAAGGTAAGTTATTTGATAGGGTAGCTCCTAATTATATAAGAAATAGTAATTAACTAAATACTTTAGGTAGGTAATAACCTATCTAAAAAGCGAAAAGTCACAAGTTATAGGCCAAGAGAAAGTTGAAGAAATTTGGAGCTGAGAGGGATCAAAGTGATGAGAGTGAGAGTGAAGACAATTTTATATCCACAAGTATGCCAAAGCAATCAAAGTTTGACGATGCGGTAGATTCTCAATCTTCAAGTTAGAGCAATGAAGTTGACGAAGAAATGAAATAAATAACTTCATAAGCAGACTCAAGCAGCAGCAGAACAGTGAAGATATAGATGAATTCGACTTTGACATTCACTCATAAATTGATTGTGTTATAACACCATAGAAGGTAACATCCAAGAAAGATCATAAGCACGATCTCGAAGAATCGACGATTGACAAAATTCCGAACCTTGGATAGACAATGCAAAAGTTCTAAATTTGAAATTAAACTCTGAGTCGAACTTAAAGTATATTGGGGTTTTACGCGAAGACTTGTTGAGCAATAATGCAACTTCATACTTCCAGTATTATAATTAGATGAATAAGCTTATCAAACAGGGTGTCTTCTCATTTAAAGGATAATGAAGATGATTACGTGAAGACACTTGCAAAGTACTTGAATTTCTTGGGGTTCGTTTAAATTAGAATCATGTACTTGCTTTCAACTAAAGAAGTCGTCTTCCAGATGAAAGATTTGCAAAACGATTTCCAATACAGTTGGCTGAAACTTTATTTAGGCCAGCACGCTAAATATAGACCAAATCACGAATTCAATCTTTTGAAAGATCACAGAGATGCCAAATTTATTCTGCATCTCTTCTTTGACAGTGATGAGAGTCTTTTCATCAAAAACTTTAAGATCAACTAGAAACGCTAACCTCTTGGGAAATTCCATATGCATGTACCAAAGCTTAAGGAAGTTTATAGACTTAGGATAGCTCTAGGTGTATGTATTGCAAATCTTGAGCTAATGCAGCGAGGTATATTCGCTCCTCATCAAGTATTATGAGATATCTTGTTGGTACCACTTCATTCAACTTGAGAGTGCTAATAGCTGGACTGGACTTTGCTTTCTTGAAGGAGCGTCTCTTCAAACCTTGGAGTGGGTTCAGCATAACTTCTAACAAATTGCAGCAAGCAGCAAGAGACGACAAAGCTATTCACTAATCTAATGAATACTTGAACAAGCCAGTTGCTTTCATTCTCTACTTAGTGCTAAAGCCAGAATAGGATAATTTGATTTTGAAGGTTTCTAAAGACGGCTATCTTTCAGATGAAGAGAAGGCAGCTCCAGCGTAGGGAAATCAATTCAGAGGCTATGGATTAGTGCAACAACTCTGGTCTGGCAAGATCATTATAAAGGCTGCTGCTAATGAACTACTAGGTATGATTGAAGATGACTATCCAAGACATACCATGCACCTTAAGGATGAAATCGCATTCTTAAACAACTGTCAGTGACTAATTCGCAAACTATTAATAATCCCTTCCCTAATACATTCACAACCTAATCTCTTGCACTATACTCTTTCATATAATTAACTCTTCTTTATACTTTGTGATTGCACTCTCCTCAATGAATAAATAAGGCAGCAATCGATTTCAATATTCATGTGCACTTATATCAGGCATAAATTTTGCATTATTATGAGTTTTTATCAAATTTTGGGTTTTAAGGTTGTATGGTTCCACCCTTAGGTTGTATGGTTCCAGGAAGATATCCTGAAGATATCTCCAAATTTCAAATTCATAAAATTTGGGAGAAAATCTCCTAAAGCTCTGCTTGCTTTATGATTGACGAGACTTACTTCTTTGATACAACAGTCAATAGTATCAGCAAGCTTATTAATGGTGATATATGCTGTACTGAAGATAATTTGTAGTAATATATGAGTACAAACCATGAAAATTCTTAGTATTCATAGGCAGTTTATAGCAGCTTTAATACCCCAAGTGTTGGCCTCTTCTTCAAACATCGAATTTTTACTTAGAGCTCTGATATCCTCTCTAATGAAGTTTCGATGCCTCTGAGATGATTAATGATGGTTTGGATAGGTTTGCTATGGTTAGTTATGAGTTGGATGAGTCAAGTGAATTGCTCTTAAGTTTGAGAATAAGCCTAAAATTCATAAGTATTCATAGTAATAGAAGTCAAAACCACTCTAAAGCCAAACTTGCATTCTCATACCCTTCTCATAGCAACACCTCCACGCCATCCCAAATCAAAGCAATAAAGTATAATAACATCTTATTTAAGTGATTGAGCTTAATTAAAGGGAGTTGAGCTGAATTTAAGAGGCTAGGTTGTATGACTCCACTCTAAGGTTGTATGGTTCCACCCCTCAGGTTGTACGGTTCCAGGAAGATATCCTGAAGATATCTCCAAAATTAATGTACCAGTGTATAAAAATTCGATAAGTATGTATAGGGTTCAATTAGAAGTACTAAAGCTGCTTATTCAAACTACTATGCAAGAATCAACCTAAAGTTGTATGGATCCAGGTTGCATGGCTCCGGCTGTATGACTCCAGGTTGTATGGTTCCAAAAATGCCCTATATAAGCCAGCGAATTTCATAATTCATTATCACATTAAAAATTTCGCAAATTGGCCCCAAAATTAAACTTTTGCCTCCTGATTTTCTGCTGCCCTAACTTTAGACTCCTCCCTATATTTTATACTCCCCATCATTTTAACATGCTCCTTCTACTCGGGAGCATTCAAAACCCCAAAACCCCTTAGTGAGGTTTGTAAGTGCTTTGATTTGTAGGGTATAGATGGGGTCTTATTGGGGTTAGTAGAGAAATTAGGCCAATTTACAAAATGAGAAATAGTAATTAGCGAAATTTAGGGTCGATTTATGATGAGAAATATTTAGATTTACTGCTTCAGCTTTGGTATGGTACGAGTATTAATATAGATTAAGTCAAGCCAGTATTGAATTATGCAGCTATTGCAAAGCTCTTACACAAGAGTGCCTCTACTGTTAGGTATCACTGCATGTTAGCTGTTTAGCATTTTAATTCTGGTACTTGAAAGCATCCTGCTAGAAAATAAAAGTTCTCACAGCACCATATTGACTACCTCTGTGACTCTAAGACTTTAAAGTATTGGGCACACTTTCCTCTAGACTAGCGAGCTGTAATGTCTCATCGCAAGTTTCCTGATATGCGCATCTCTCCTTAGACTATAGCCAATATTTATAGAAGAAATGGTATTACTTTCAAGACTGTCAACAGAGTGAAGAGAGTGATTGATTTTACAGTTCCATTTTATAGTAATAATTAAAACTATATATATGATTAAATGCAGAGAGCTATTGATAATAACATCAAGTTCATACATGCAGATGAAGCTGTGTTTACTTTCAACACTTTTATTAATAAGTCTAGGTATAAGAAGTATGATAATATAGAAGTTTATGACTAAAAAGTGAAGGTAGTTACCCATGCAATTTTAGCTAGTATAAGTGAAGATTCAGGCTTAGAGAGTTATGTGATTCACCCTCGCTCTATTAAGCGAGAGTAGTATATAGAGTTCCTACATAAGCTCAGAGAGAAGTATAGCAACCAAGAGATCATCCTGTTTGTTGATAACCTATCAGTTCATAAGACTAAGGAGTCTAAGAAAGCTTATGAAGACCTAAACATAACTCCTGTTTATAACGTTCCTTATAGTCCTTAATTTAATGGAATAGAATTCTACTGGAGTTAAATCAAGACTCACTACAAGAAGCTGCTGCTGTATCATCTTATGCATGACTTGCCTATCGATACAGTAGACTTGATTCAAAGCAGCTGTAAGAGAGTAAGCGTAGATAAGACAACAGTTTGTGCGAGAGAAGGAAGAATGAATGTTTATAAATAAGTTTTAGATTTAAACGAATGAATATATTCACATATTAAATTGGCCCATAAAGGGGTTTGGCTTCTCTTTCTTCTCCTCTTCTTAAGGCTTGCTTGGACCCATATTTCTTCTCTTTGTGCCAGCTCCTGCATCTATGTTCATTTCTTCTAGCTTTTAGACATCTTTATAAAGTCTTTTGCTCACTTCATAAATAGTCTATGACTTTCTCTCTCTGTGAACCTTCGCATGCTCTTTCATTAGGAATATACCAGTTCCAGGTTTCCCTACAAAGTTATGAATCAAAGCTTACTAGAGAGGAATGGGTGCTTCTTAAGCTCAGCGAGCCAGGTCTCGCTTATTAGTATGCCTTGCTTCTTTTAATCTTCAGGAGAAATAGAGTAGCGTTTTTTGTGAGCTTCTTCAATGATCTCTCTGAGATAACTCTCTCTTAAAGTGCCAAGAACTCCAAAGAAAAAGCTCCTATCTGGAAGCTTGTTAGAGAGTTGTTTCTTGGTAGGAAGATAAAGTACCAACTCTTCATCTTTCATCGCATCCTCGTAGAGATTAGTGACTGAAATCTCTGGGTAGTTTGGTATATCTATCAACTTTATTTCACTGTTTTTGAAGGCTTTCTTCTCATCGCAGAGTATAGCTTTTAAGAATGAAATTTTGGTACCTTCCATCGTTGGAAGGAATAAACCCACTATAGCATATGATTCAGTATATGTCACATGCTTACCATGCTAAGTGAGGTATCGATAGAGATCTTCCTTGCTTCTAAATCTTGAGATCATTTCTTAAGCTTCAACCCTCTTCATTGCAGTACTTATAGATTCCATCCTTGTTCCTTCTCTTGTTATTGAATTTCAAATTTTAATATATAGAGTTCTGGATCCTACTGTTAAAAATCTTAGTATTAAATATGGGCATCTTATAGGAGGTCAACCTGGTAAGGATACGTGGAGAAAGCTGGCAGAAGCTGTAACAAACTTCAGAGATGGAGCTCCATTTTTATCAATTTAGTTCCATTAAATTAGTACTAAATTTGTTTAAATTTGATTAGTACCGGTACTAAATTCGTTTAAATTTAATTGGTACAATTTAATAGTACCAAAACTTAATTAGTACCTAGTTTTTAACTAATGAGGTTTTAATGGAAAAGTTCCAAATGGTTCAAAACCTAATTGTACCAGTACCAACCTGAATTTATTCTCAGTTGGTACCAAAATTAAAAATATTAAGCATAAAATTAGAAAAATTATAGTTATAAACTAAGTATAAATATGATGTCTAACACCTAAGAATCAACCATTGTTGTTGCAGTCCCAGCTCCTATACAAAGTTAGTATAGCCAGTGAAGTTTTCACTTATTAATAATAGAAATTTAAAATTGAATTTAAACATGGCGGCTAACTTAAATCGTAAGGCAGGTTCTCTTGGAACAGGTTAATCATTGCTCAACTTTGGCTCCTCCAAGAAACCAGAAGTAATTTATATTGAAAAGGAGGTAGAGCTAAGAGCTCTAGAGTTTGAAGATGAGGTCTTTAAAATTTAAGTTTAAAACAAGAAGTAGAGTGCTGAGATGGGAGTTTAAACATAAGTTGAATTGGTTGAGGAAGATAAGGAACAGCAACCAATAGAAAAAATTAAAACATTTTAATGTGAAGACTGCTAAAATTTCTTCTCAACTGAGTCAAGCTTGAAGAGACACATCAAAGAGGTACACTCTGGTAGAGCTAAGATCTACTTCAAGCATGATAAAGTAGATGGTAGATACTAATGCAATACCTGCATGAAGTCTTATACTCACTCAGCTAAAGTAAAGAGACATATGCAAAAGCATCATCTAAGCGAATTCCTGATTAAAGATGAAGAAACTTAAAAGCTTGTACCTGCTAAAAGAAAAAATAACTCTCTTGATTCACAAATAGAGCAGTAGGAGAGACTTAAGAGATAGAAGCGGTTTGAGTCAATGAACCAACCAGCAAATGGTATGTATATTGCATGCTTATAAGAGAGAGCAATGTATATACCTGCATTAAATGCTGTCGACATAAGCAGCTGTATTGAAAACTATTTGAATATTGACGTACCTAACAAGGTAAAACTTATAGTTGTTGATGAATTCGCATACAAGATATATCCATTCAAGTATCTCATTAAGAACGAGCAATATTAAAATGAGTTTGCAAATGAATACATAGTACTGAGAGAGGCTTAGAAAAGATAATGCAAGAACTTAGCTAAGTCGACGGAGTTATACTTGGTCATGGTTTTATTGCATTGAGACTCAAGAAGTTTGAAATGTCTCTAAGAGAGTATCTCTACCATAATAGATATCCTGATGATTTGAATGAGATACTCACAGATATGACTAAGGGTGTGAAAGAGCTCCATGATCTAGGGTATGTTCATAGAGATTTGAAGCCAGAAAATGTAATGCTAAATCTCTGCCCTTTAGAAGTAGTAGTCATAGATTTCAACAGAGCAATAAGACAAGAGATAGTGACTTTAGCTAAGGTTTTAGGCACTCCAGGATACTTCCCTATAAGAGAGAAATGGACAAATGGCTCTGTATAATGGGATGTTTGGGCGGTAGCTGCAATTATCTTAGAGTGCGATATGGAAAGTATGTCATACTTTGGAACAAAACATGAGAAATAATCAATAAGTTTGGCTGCTAAACATATTAAGCAAGATGAAATATGCAATGAAATTAAGAAGATAGTTGAGATGGTCATCGTAAAAGCTCCAGCATATCCACGATAATCATTCGATGATATACTAGAACAACTACAGACTGCTAAATTCAAGAGGTATCACAAAGATAAGCAGATAAAATTTGTTTGAATTAAGTACAGTAATACTCATTAAATATTCATTAAATTCATAAAAAACCTGCATTTTCTCTACTAACCCCAATAAGACCCCAACTATACCCTACAAATCAAAGCACTTATAAACCTCACTAAGGGGTTTTGGGGTTTTGATTAGGGTCCAGCCGCAGCCTAT
Source organism: Oxytricha trifallax (assembly GCA_000711775.1). Classification (NCBI taxonomy): domain Eukaryota; phylum Ciliophora; class Spirotrichea; order Sporadotrichida; family Oxytrichidae; genus Oxytricha; species Oxytricha trifallax. The sequence continues at coordinate 12,039 of ARYC01002545.1, forward strand.
GGTTGGATACCCTCCATTTAAGAGTAAAAGTTGTCTTTCATTAAAGCTTTTAGAAACCTCTCTGATTTTAGGGTTTTTACACTTTTAGCTTTCAACTACTAACAGTTTTGTAAAGTTTAAATTAATCGACTGTGAATCTATAAATAAAACTAAAATCTCTATTGAATCATAAAGTATGAGGTCAATACAGCCTATAGCTGGAAAACCTTGTGTATTTAAGAGTTTTAGAAATCTGAGGCTATCAATATGATTTTAAAAAACTTCCCTAATTATTTTGAAGTGTCTCTATTCTATGATTTTAAAGAATGAGAGAGTAATCTAATATAATCAATAGCAAAATGCTCTATCTACTTTGAGAGCTTATATACTGACCAACGTGTGATTAATCAATCTGAAGTTGAAATTACTAAGAAATCTACTATTGAAGTTGATTTTGGAGATTGATTAAAATCTAGAGATTATCTTTTAATCATTATCAAAACTTCCCTAAAGTTATAACCGAATATTTAAATTAGTAGAAACCCTACTTAAGCGAGGCAGTTTATAATTAAATTTATGAAATGTTCTCCGGTTATTTTAGAGAATTGGAACTCTATTATAACAGATCAATTAGGCAGCGATTCAAGAGGATATTGGAATCCTAGAATCAAAGCCGCTGATCCTTCCCTTGGTGGGTATCGGAAGACACCATTGGAGGCGGTAGTCCTCCTCAATCGATAATTGAAGTTATTCGTAATACAATTAGACATTGAGTACCGAGGACTACTGAGGAGAAACAATCATCACTGTGGGGCCCCAAACATTTAATCATTTAATCATTTTTTATAGAAATTCAAATGACAGAGTGAATCAAGAATCAGCATCAAGAAGTGAGCATCTTTATTTGAGTAAGTTTAATTATCAACCCTTATTTAATTAATCTTCCTTTATTTTTCCTATAGGTACCAAATTAAATTAGATTTACAGAGGAGCTCGTAGAATAATCAAAGATTTGATACTTAGTTACTGCATTCTGCGCTTTAAATTTATTTGGTTGATTTTTAGGGATTAGGGCATAGGTAGGGTTTTAGGTTTGTGCTCTGTATTATTTCGATTGATTTTAATATCAAATTCACTTAAACCCTTTAGTTTTTAAAAATCAAGTTTTTTATTATGACATAATTTTCGCTGATTACAGCTGCTCACATAGTTGAGGCATCTATACTTTATAAATTTATAATTCATTTCGTTTTATCATAATGAGAGAGGTTTGCGCGATTTAGTAAATTTTTATTAATAATCATTGATTTAATTGATATAAGCTATTATTAATAACTCATATAGTGTAATTACCCACTTAAGATATTAATGCTAATAAAAGCATAGTTTACTATACATTAAATTGACATTTAAGGAATGTAGGTAATTATTTATTAAGCTACTTAAAAAGTGTGGGATTTATAGATAGTGTAATGAACTATAACTGCAGTTTTAAATCACACTAGATTAAATCACTTAAACTATTTCTGGCTATCATGCTGTAAAACTGACTGCTCCAACAAATTCTTAGGGTTCTGGCATTTCATGCGATGTCAACTGCTTCCTCATTTCTTCATCATACTTATTCACAGTCTTTCTGTATTCTCCCTTGATTTAGCTATAAATTGCGCGTAAGCGATAGTTTGAATAGTATAATAGTATTGCTTACTCTACCTGTATAAGACTGTCGTTATCAAAGCTGAAGAACCAACCGTCTGAAGGATCGTCAGGATCAAGATTAATATACTATTAGTGCATGTGTGGATCCTCCTTCTTGAATGGGTATATCCATACGTTATGATAGCCACACCACTTATAGGTTACCACCACAATTGGTTCACTCGGAGCAACCTCCAGAAGTACAACGTTTGTAAATCCACTTTGAGGATCCACCTGGAACTTTAAAGTTCGCTTGAAGCGTTCATCGATCACCTATACTTGAGAACCATTACTTATGTTGAAAATCTTGCCTTGTAAATCTCAACGATGTATCACACCAGGTGCATGAGCAGAGTGCTTGAAGGTGAAGCAGTGCTGCTTCGTAAGTTTGCTTGACTTCATTCTTAAGTTTTATTATAGAATTATATGATTATTACTTAATAAAAATTATAAAGCACTTATTTGGGTATTATAGACTATATATTTTACTGATAAGGCTACGCTTCATTAATACTTGAAGCTCAAACTATACTACTCTTAGTTGTGAACAGGCGCTGAGTTGATCAACCAAGCTCTTAAGCTTAAGCAGGCCTATACCTAAAGTTCATGACTTCTATCACAAATTGGATAAGTTCTTAGTTGTCTCCCTTGTACAGGCCCTCAATCTGAATTGTTCTGATGGTGTGAAAGGCAAGTTGGATGCAGAACACGATTCTGTACTACTCCAGCGATTCATCCATGATTTGAAGGACTTGGGTGAGAGAGATCATATCCTTTTTTATTGATAATCTTTTGAGCAAACATTCTCAAATATTAAAGCATGTACTTTTGCTAACTGCGCCACATCTGTGACTCTTCTAGTCGTAACTGGCGGGTATGCAATATGAAATACAGTAGAAGATTGCGCATAGACATTATATAGGATTTACTTGATTTTACCAGTCATGTGGACACAAAGGAGGAGCAGCTGCTGGAGGTGGAGCTGGAGCATATTGTTGTTGCTACTTTGATGCATCTTAAGCTTTAATTACTAATCAAAACCCCAAAACCCCTTAGTGAGGTTTATAAGTGCATTGATTTGTAGGGTATAGTTGGGGTCTTATTGGGGTTAGTAGACAAAATGCAGGTTTTATCTTAATTTAATGAATATTTAATGAATTTTAGTTTACTTAAATCATACAAATTTTATCTGCTTGTCTTTATTATATCTTTTGAACCTTGCTCTCTCAAGTGGGTCAAGTATGTCATCTAATGTTTACCGAGGATAGTTAGGAGCTCTCACGATTATCATCTCTACTATGCTTTTAATTTCTTAGCAGACATCTTCTTACTTTATATGTTTCTGAGCCAAACTTATTGATTATTTTTCATGCTTTGTACCAAAGTAAGACATACATTCCATGTCACTTTCTAATATTATTGCTGCTACTGCCCAAACATCCCATTAAACAGAACCATTAGTCCACTTCTCTCTTATTGGGAAGTAACCTGGAGTACCAAGTACCTGTGCTAAAGTGACAATCTCCTATCTTAAAGCTCTATTGAAATCGATAACCACTACTTCTAAAGGGCAGAGATTTAGCATAACGTTTTCAGGCTTCAAATCTCTATGAACATATCCAAGTTCATGCAACTCCTTAACACCCTGAATCATATCTGAGAGTATATCGTTTAAATCATCAGGGTATCTATTGTGATATAGGTAGTCTCTCAGAGTCATCTCAAATTTCTTTAGCCTTAATGCGATGAAACCATAACTTAAAATAACACCATTTAGCTTAAGCAAATTCTTGCAGTCTTTTCTTTAGGCCTCTCTAAGTACCATGTATTCATTAGCAAACTCGTTCTAATACTGTTGGTTCTTAATAAGATAACTGAATGGATACACCTTGTATGCATACTCATCAACTACTATGAGCTTTGCTTTTGCAGGCACGTTTATATTCAAGTAGTTTTCAATACAAGTGCTGAGATCAACTGCATTTAATGCAGGTATATTCATAGCCTTCGCTTAGAAGCATGCTAAAATTGTATTACCTGCTGTGGTTCATCGATTCATATCGCTTCTGTCTCTCGAATCTCTCTTGCTGCTCTCTTTATGACTCAAGAGTATTAGATTTTTTTTAGCTGCACTAGTTTTTTAGTCTCTTAATCTTCAATCAAGAACTCACTGAGGTGATGCTTTTGCATATGCCTTTTAACTGTAGCTGAGTGAGTATATGATTTCATGCATGTCGTACACTAATACCTACCATCTACCTTTTCATGCTTGAAATAGATCTTGGCTTTGCCAGAGTGTACCTCTTTAAGGTGTCTCTTCAAGCTTTGTTCAGTTAGAAATGATTCTAGCAGTCTTCACATTAATATGTTTTATCTTTCCGATTGGATGCTGTTCTTTTAGCTCCTCAACATAATCAATTTAAGTTTAAACCCCTATCTCTGCACTCTCCCTCTGGTTTAATACTTCTATGATAAAAAAAATATATGTTCTAACCGAGATACCCCTCCCCAACCTTAACCGAGATACCCCTCCCCATACCCCCTCCACCCCCAACCTATTTTATAATAATAAAATAATTTAATAATTTATAAAATCTTTTATAAATGAGTATTTTATAAATTAATCATTATTATTAATTTAAATATAATTAAGATTATTAAGCTTTAATTATAAATAAAAATAATATTCAATCAATAAAATTTTAAAATTCTCATTATAAAAGATTTTATAAATTATTATAATTATTTAATCAATAATTTTCAAAATTCTCATTTATAAAAGATTTTATAAATTATTAAATTATTTTTTTATTATAAAATAGGTTGGGGGTGGGGAGGGTATGGGGAGGGGTATCTCGGTGTATGGTGGGGAGGGGGGGGAGGGTATCTCGGTCTAGAACAACTAAGCTTCAAATTCAAGAGCTCTTAGCTCTACATCACTCTTAACATAAATAACTTCAGACTTCTTAGTGGAGCCAAAGTTGAGCAACGACTAACCAGATCTAAAAAAGCCGCTCTACGATTTAAGTTGACCGCCATGTTTAAATTCAAATTTAAATATCTATTATAAAACTCTTAAAACCTCTCTAGCTATAGCTGGACTATAAAGGAGTTGCAACAGCATTAATGAAGGTTCGATCTAAGCTCTAAGACTTCATATATACTCAGTTTATAAGTATAATTTCGTAAATAATAAAATTAAAAAGAATTAGAACGGAACTAAAAATTACGTACTAAATAGTTCCCACCCAATCTTGTTAAAATGATGAAATCTGACTTACATAATCTAAGCTACCTACTATCGAGGATTTACCAAACACAACCAATGATATTAATTTCTCTCAAAGACAACTAACTCATCTATAGAAAATTATAAAACTCGGGTCTCGGTACGAGGCTGAGTAAGAGAGAAAGATCCTTCATTTTAAGGACATGGTACTTACTAATGAGCTTCAAAACATTTCAAGTTTTCCTAAGTAATGAAAACTTAACACAACAAGTAGCAACTGGGCACATAATTAACTTCCTTACTACATGGAAACATAAAAATGAGATTACAGTTCAATTACTACTATAGTAGCCAAAATCTCAAAGGAAGCACACAGGCTAGCTCTTCAAAAAGAGGCAACCCTCTCAGATTGGACATACTCAGAAACTGAGGAAAGTTACTACTCAATAGAGAACGAACCCTTCCTATACAATACCCAAAGAGAGCAAATAAGTCACAGATCGGTACCATCCAGAACAGAAAACTTTCTGACCAATACATTGCAACAGAATCTGACCAATGACGTCACGCTACCTAATACTAATTAATAGAGTAAGATGATATAACAGATATCATAACTTGACTAATAAATATCTAAAGTTTAAACCAAGCTATAAAATCAAGTAGACTCAATTAACAAGGTAAGCCCAACAAGCCTAAATACAACTGAGACCTAGGCTTAGATCCAAGTCTAAACATAATAGATAATACAAAAACCAGACACTATTATGACAGAATAAGAAGAAGAAAAGAAGGTGGAACAACCTCCATAAACATCAGTGCCCAGACAACCTATCAAGTAATTTGTCCCCTAAGGACCATCGCTTGACAAAATCCTTTCCTTTTAGGAGAAGCCGAAATTCTCCATGCTACTAAACGAAGAGGAGCTTCAAAGATATGAATAATAATTTGGTTAATACTCCCTATAACAACTAAAAAAGTATCTTATCTTCTTAAAGAACCTAGAAGACAAAAAGAAGCTCTTTACTATCAAGCAAAATAATATGAACTCTCTAATGTTCCTCAGAAGACATGTAGAGCATATAGTCAGGGGAAAGGTAGGTAAACACTAAGAAACTCACATTACAAATATCACAGAAGCAATAGAGGTCTATGAAGACGATAGCTACACATTCAACCCAAACAAGGAGATATACAAAGAACTACATATGGACTTCATAAGAGTACTAACTTTTGTGAGAAAATCACTCACCAAAACACAAGAAATGGAAGGTGGAGAAAGTGAGTTTGAAAAACTACCTTACACATACGACGACTCAAACTGGTAGGGCCGTTTAAATCACTCGAAAATAGAAAGTGAGGACGATTGGGAAGATTATTGAAGTAACTAATAATATATAATCTAAACTACTAAAAGGGCTTGACCCTTATTTGCACTAAAAAGCAACTATGATCGGGGTCCCCAGAGACCTCAATGTGATCTTATTATTATTATTATTATTTATAATTTTCGTAATTTTACTCTTAATAATTCTGATTCTGGTACCAACTCAGATAAAGTTCAGGTTGGTACTGGTACCAATTAAGTTTTAAACCAGATTGGACTTTTCCATTAAAACCTCACTGGATTAAAACTAGGTACTAATTAAGTTTTGGTACTATTAAATTGGTACCAATTAAACTTAAACGGATTTAGTACCGGTACTAATTAAATTTAAACAAATTTAGTACTAATATAATGGAACAAAATTGATAAAAATGGAGCTCCATCTCTGAAGTTTGTTACAGCTTCTGCGAACTTTCTCCACGTATCTTTACAGGGTTGACCTCTATAAGATGCCCATATTTAATAGTAAGTTTTTAAACAAAAGGATCCAGAAGTCTATAAATTATAATTTGAAATTCAGTAATAGGAAGAGGAACAAAGATGGAATCACTCAATGATCAAATGAAAAGAGTCGAGGCTCAAGAAATAATCTCAAGATTCAGAAGTAAAGAAGATCTCTATCGATATCTAACTTTACATGGTAAGATAACTTGACGACTATTAACATCTTAAACAGTTGGATAATTCCTTCCAACGATGGAAGGTACCAAAATTTCATTCTAGAAAGCAATACTTTGCGAGGAGAAGAAAGCTTTTAAAATAAAGAGATTAAACTAATAGAAATTCCCAACTACCCCGAGATTTCAGTCACTAATCTTTATGAGGATGCCATGTAAGATGAGGAAGTGGTAGTTTACCCTCCTAACAAGAAACAACTCTCTAATAAACTACCAGAGAGGAAATTTTTCTTTGGTGTTCTTGGCACAATAAAAGAGGAGTATCTCAGAGAAATAATTGAAGAAGCACATAAGAAACGATATTTTATCTCTCCTGAAGATTAGAAAAAGCAAGGCATTCTAATAAGCTCAGCTTGGCTAGAGGAACTTAAGAAGCATCCTTATCTTTCGAGTAAGCTTTGACATATAACTTTGTAGGAAAATCTGGCACTGGTATTTATCTTATGAAAGAGCATGCAAAGGTTCACAGAGAAAGAAAGTCGTAGACAATTTATGAGGTGAGCAAGAGGCTTTATAAAGAGGTCTAAAAACCAGATGAAATGAACATAGATGCAGGAGCTGGCACTAAGAGAAGAAATATGGGCCCAAGCAAGCCATAAAATAGGAGAAGAAAGAGAAGCCAAACCCTTTTATGGGCCAATTTAATATGTGAATATATTCATTCGTTTAAATCTAAAACTTATTTTTAAACATTCATTCTTCCCTCTCTCGCACAAATTGTTGTCTTATCTACGCTCACTCTCTTACAGCTGCTTTGAATAAGTCTACTGTATCGATGGGCAAGTCATGCATAAGATGATACAGCAGCAGCTTCTTGTAGTGAGTCTTGATTTAACTCCAATAAAATTCAATTCCATTAAGTTATGGGCTATAAGGAACGTTCTATACAGGAGTTATGTTTAACTCTTCATAAGCTTTCTTAGACTCCTTAGTCTTATGAACTGAGAGGTTATCAACAAACAGGATGATCTCTTGGTTACTATACTTCTCTCTGAGCTTATGTAGGAAACTCTATATACTACTCTCGCTTAATAGAGCGAGGGTGAATATCATAACTCTCTAGGCCTGAATCTTCACCTATACCAGCTAAAATTGCATGGGTGACTACCTTCACTTTTTAATCATAGACTTCTATATTATCATACTTCTTATACCAAGACTTATTAATAAAGGTGTTGAAGGTGAATACAGCTTCATCAGCATGTATGAACTTGATTTTATTAGTAATAGCTCTCTGCATTTAATCATATATATAGTTTAAATTATTACTATAAAATGGCACTGTAAAATCAATGACTCTTTTCACTCTGTTGACAGTCTTGAAAGTAATACCATTTCTTCTATAAATATTAGCTATAGTCTAAGAAGAGATACGCATGTCAGGAAATCTGCGATGAAACATTACAGTTCGCTAGTCAAGAGGAAAGTGTGCCCAATACTTTAAAGTCTTAGAGTCACAGAGGTAGTCAATATGGGTCTGAGTGAACTTTTATTTTCTTACTGGATGTTTTCAAGTATCAGAATTAAAGTGCTAAACAGCTAACATGCAGTGATACCTAACAGTTGAGGCACTCTTGTGTAAGAGCTTTGCAATAGCTGCAAAATTTAGTACTGGTTTGACTAAGTCTATATTAATACTCGTACCATACCTAAGCTTAAGCAGTAAATCTAAATACTTCTCATCATAAATAGACCCTAAATATCGCAAATTTCTATTTCTCATTTTGAAAATTGGCCTAATTTCTCTACTAACCCCAATAAGACCCCAACTCTACCCTACTAATCAAAGCACTTATAAACCTCATTAAGGGGTTTTGGGTTGAATCTATCAGTTGGGCAACTGCCTTTACTATGCCTCCAATGGATTCTATCATTACTATAGCCACTCTTGCCATATTTTGGTCATTATTAATATTGATTATTATATTTATATCTCAATAAGTGATTACATTAATACTAATAGTTATCATATTAAGTTCATATATATTAAATATGAAAACAACCAAGAAATCATAAAATTCAGCAATCACTCTGAAATGCATTCGCAGTCTTAGTAAGAATAATCGCTCACCTCGATCGTCAGCGACGATCATCTAGCCAGCACTCCTTTGAAAGCATTAAGTAGAGTTGAGTCAAAATTCAAGACAAGCAAATCATAAAGTGGGGGCCTGTAATTTTGGGGAAGAATTTCGTTCAAGTGGTTGCACCAGCTAAGTACTCATATAATACGGGAACTCTCCTCAACTCTGGTGAAGTTCCTCCTCAAGTGGGTTCTTTATAGGGAGGTTTGATCATAAAGATGCCATTAGAAGGTATAGATTCATACTTAATAGCCGTAATTGATATCAAGAGCATTCATGAAGATGATTCATTGTGTCAATTTCTGGAGCAGTTCTTAAATCAATTTCGCAATTCAAAGCAGGTAAATCAATTATCTAAGAACTGTAAGAATCACTCTAATCCAATTTAAATATAGATACAATAAAATATTCAAGAGGGGTAGAAATAGCAATTGATATGATAAGACTTAATGTTACAAATAAAAGTAGAATGCAGCAAAACCCCGATACACTGAAAGACTATAATCCATACCTAAAACCTTGAGAAGCAAAGCTTGCACATAAGCGACTTGAGACAGTAAGAATGTATATGGAAGATTAGTTGAAGCCAAAGTAAATTTCGAAGAAGTTGCGAGTGACAGCAGAGTTTGTATCAAGAACTGTTGAGAAGTTTAAGCATGAGATGTAAAATAGCGTATTCCAACTTTAAGAACCAAAAAAACCTGGCAAGAGGAGGGAGTGAGATAATGAGCAGCTGGTTGCTGCAGTTGGCGAGTGCATAGAAGAAATTGGAATTTACTAGTGTACTGGCAGAAATATTCATAATCGATTGTAAGAATTGAAGTTGGGCTCACCATTAAAGTATGATTTCAAAGTAACATGCATCTCAACGATTCATAAGATTCTCAAGGAGCAGTTTCATCTGAAGTTTGGCAAGACAGAGGCAGCGAATGTCAAATACAGAGATCCTGCTTATAACTGTAAACGCTTATGGGTGAGTCGCCTGTTATCATAGTTTCTAAGAGAGGATGCAGTAATAATATCAGTGGATGAAAGCAACTTCAGGTCTGACTACTTGCCTCCTAAATAGTGGGCACTAAATCAAAAGAGCATTCTTGGCAAGAGGAAAAATAACGATAGGAAACTTATCGCAACCAAGAAGTAAAGTAAAATTATAGCAGGCGATAAGGAGTTGCAGTATGGAGGGATGCTGCTTGGAAAGAAATTGAATGATGAATATTCTTAGAAATTATCTTATTCATTGGATGCAGTTTCATCTATAAGATCAAACGATTTACCTGCTTAAAATGCTTTCAAAGGTATCAATCTATAAGCTAATGCAAAGGATTCGTAATCATCCAAACTTCATTCAATAATGTAGAGTAAATCAAAGTCAATTTCAAAACCCCATTCTAGTACCAGAACTTTAAATAAGTTGGCTAAACAATCGATTTCAAAGAAATCCTAGAAATCATCAAGCAGCTCTAAAGTAAGCCATTCCTTAATAGTTTTGATTTACTATTTCTCAGAAGTCAGGCATTTTACAAACTCCACCTCGTTAGAATTTGAAAGCAAAGTAGTAACTAAAGTAGGATCTATCCCCCATACTTGAAGTTGAAGATACTCCCAATAACCAATCGAGTACTTTGAAGAAATTCAGAAATTTGAAGTTGCAGAGCACTGCAAAGAAAGTCACTTCAGATGATGAGCAGATCAAACGAATTCATTCAGGGCTCGCGCCATTGATTGACAAGGTGTCAAAATTAAAATTGTAATCAACTTTAAAGAAATCAAGCAGTTCGCTATTGAGTTAGAGATAGAGAGAAGTTTGTTCAGCTCACTCCAAGAAAGCTGTCGCTATCAGTTTTGAGCAGCTCGAATATTGATGCGAGTAAGTATACAAAAGAGAATTTGAAGGTTGATGGTTGTTGCATGATGATAGTATCTTATAAAATCGTTCTGTTCTTGATAATGCCAAACTTATCATACTCAGCTTAGTTTGAGCGATTACTTATCTTTGATAACTTCAAGAATGAGAGAGATGCAAGTTGAGATGTGAACTCTAGGAATTATACTATGATTGGAACTACCATGGTAGATGAAGATACCCTGAAGATATCTCTTGGATTGCATGGTTCCGCGCTGAGGTTGTATGGCTCCAGGTTGTATGGTTCCTGGTTGTATGGATCCGAATTGTATAGATCCATGTTGTATGGTTCCACCCTTGGGTTGCATGGTTCCACCCTTGGGTTGTATGGTTCCAGTTCTCACAAATTCAACAAATCTCATTTCAAACCACTAATCATGATGCAAACTTCCATCAAACTACTAAGATTATAATTCAACTACCGTCCTAAAACCAAATTAACTTTACTAATAGATGACCCATCACAAAATCATAACCAATAAGAAGAATCCAAAGAATGTGATCAACCCTGTGCATATATTCCAGATCAATGTCAGATTAATCTCAATTATAAGCCAATCTCTCAGTATCGATAGGAAATGCTCTCCAATTTAGGCGATTATGGTTTGAGAGCAAGACAATTGTCGATTGCAAAGTAAACAGTGAAGAGATAAAAGTACTCTATGGGTTTGATAGCAGCGATCGCAGTTGATAGAGTGATATCCACTCAAATAATTGAAGGAGCATTCGATTCAGTGCTATTTGAAAACTTTAATATATCAGACGCTGAGAAGTATAAGAACTGACAAAGATCTATGCAATAAGAAGGTGGTGCTTTTAATGGATAATGCCATAATTCACAAGTATTCTAAGATGCTTGCGACTGCTCGTCGCTTCAAAGTCAACGTACTCTTCAACGCAGAATACTCGCCCTGGCTCAACCCAATCGAACAGTTGTTTGCTTACATTCAAGAAGAACCTCGAGCAGCAGAACATTAACAGCAAGTAAGCATACTCTCATAACAAACTTATAGAGTGCAGCTGGTCAAGCGCATCTAAGAAGTAATAAAAAACATGAGCGAGGATGATGTTCGAGGACTCTAGGCATTCAGTATCAAGAAATGGATACATACTCTGAGGTATGGCTTTGTATGAGATTCTACTCAAAAACAAGAATGCATCATACATTGAAATTTCTATAAGCGCTTATACCTAATGCATTGTCATTTTTACTGCTAATACTATTACTGCTGCTATTACTGCTGTTATTAATACTGTACTTAAAATTAATACATAATTGCATGAGGATCCCTGAAAATCGCAGTTTCATAAGTCTGCTCAAACTATTATGAAGTTTTGACGAGTGGCATCAAATTCTGCTCTACTCCACTCTATATAGCAAATTTCTATACTCTCAAGGTATACACCAGAGGAGTTGAGCAATTAAAGCTAAAATTGGACAAAATTTCGTGTAAAGTAATATATCCGGAGACTTGTATGAGTTGGTGAGAGAGGAGATGCACTGAGCATCATGCTATCCAGTTTGATAGGAATTCAGCAAAAAACTAGCAAATTTGCAACTTCTGCTCAATTGTTTTGACCAGCAGCGATTTGCAGGTACTGCTGCAGTATTGAACTTTATGACCACATAGATTATAACAAATTTGACCAGCAACAATGATTTTCAAGATTTTTGACCACTCTGCTCTAAATTTGGCTTGGTCACCGCATATTTTCGAAAAATGACTCATGATACCAAATTCAGACAAAAAACTGCGATTTTTGGAGATTTTGACCACTACTCTGGTCATTTCAGTTGAAATCAAGCACTCTGGTCACTTTTAGAGAGAATCTCCACCTTGACCACTACTCTGGTCACTTGGTTAAAATTATGCACTTTGGCCACTTTTTTGACCACTCTGCTCAAATGGGAGAGACATGTATAAAAAGACAGATATTTTGACCACGAATAGCAAAGTCGGTCATTTTTACAGAAAATATAGAATTTGGTCACTTTATATATGTTCCTAATGATGCATAACGATTGTCACACAAAATCCTAATAAAAGTTGTCAATTCAGTTAAAAATATAGCAAAGTGACTACTTTTCGCATATAAGAAAAAACGTAGAGTAAATGAGCAGTAATTAAATATATAATTAAATTTGAATTTTTATTTTTGCATTTCCCCAATTTAATTGTATTTTTTCAATAATGAAACGAATTTATATATAAACAATTCTATTAAATTTTATTGAGATCTTATAATAAGCATAAGATATTTTTATTTAGCTAACAGATAAAATAATAAATTTGACGTTTAATTTATCGTAATTAAAAATAATTTTTTAGTATTCTCGAATCCTTAAATTTATTTGAAATGAATAAACTCCCCATAAAATAGAGTCTAAAAAGTCAAATTACCAAAGAAAAAGTTGAGAAAAATTTAGACCTCTTAAATTTCATAGTGTTAAATTAAAAAAGGGAGGAATAATCCTTTAGATTAAGAAGAAGTGAAATAGGGGAAAAAGTTCAATCTTAAAGAAAACAGATTTTATAATTGATCTTTGAACATAGTTACTTCTTCTTCAAAAATCAAAATAATGTAAATATTAAAACTATTGGAATGATTCCAAATATTATAAATGGTTATAATAATTATAATCGTTACTAGTTAATTTTATAATGTTCGAGCAATGAACAAATGACATATATAAAAACTTAGCTTCAAATTACTAAGTTTATAACTGATTCATATATTACAACATAAAGATAATTATATTTTTCAATTTAAGAACTTAATTGAAATCATATGCTTATAAAATTATATTTTAAATCGGATATTTAAATTATAAATTATAAACATGGAGTAGCTTGTAGAAAAATATTTAAGAAAGTTCTTTTACCATTAAATATTATATATTTATTAAAGTTATTTTATAAATAAATTTTCAGTTCATTCTACTATAGAAGATTTTTGGTTGCCTCTCTTAAAATAGATTCCCTAATTTAAACAACGATCTATTATTTATTATTTTTCATTTATTATAGTTTTGAAACAGCACAATTCAAAATTCTACTTTAGTTTGTCAAAAGTAATATTATAATACACGATTTTAATAGATTAATCAGCTAAAACCTTAACAAGTAATTAGTTAGAATATTATTTATAAAAAATTTAATAACTTAGAACCTCCACCCCCCCTACTATCTAATATCTTTAATTAAATATATTTATGAAATATTTTTGAATTTAATTATATATTAAACTTATAATTTATGAAATATTGTAATATTAATTTTTTAAATCAGTTCTGTAATAAAAAATTATATCAAAATAGACACTCATGAAATAAAAACATATTATTTAAATTGATCTTTTATTAATAAACTAAGTATATTATTTCATAATTTTTTCAATCTAAACATATATATTTTATGCCTAGAGTCAAAACCCCAAAACCCCTTAATGAGGTTTATAAGTGCTTTGATTTGTAGGGTATAGTTGGGGTCTTATTGGGATTAGTAGAGAAAACGCATGTTTTTTATGAATTTAATGAATATTTAATGAGTATAACTGTACTTAATTCAAACTATTTTATCTGCTTATCTTTGTGATACCTCTTGAATTTAGCAGTCTGTAGTTGTTCTAGTATATCATCCAATGATTATCGTGGATATGCTGGAGCATTTACGATGACCATCTCAACTATCTTCTTAATTTCATTGCATATTTCATCTTGCTTAATATGTTTAGCAGCCAAACTTATTGATTATTTCTCATGTTTTGTTCCAAAGTATGACATACTTTCCATATCGCACTCTAAGATAATTGCAGCTACCGCCCAAACATCGCATTATACAGAGCCATTTGTCCATTTCTCTCTTATAGGGAAGTATCCTGGAGTGCCTAAAACCTTAGCTAAAGTCACTATCTCTTGTCTTATTGCTCTGTTGAAATCTATGACTACTACTTCTAAAGGGCAGAGTTTTAGCATTACATTTTCTGGCTTCAAATCTCTATGAACATACCCTAGATCATGGAGCTCCTTCACACCCTTAGTCATATCTTTGAGTATCTCATTCAAATCATCAGGATATCTATTATGGTAGAGATACTCTCTTAGAGTCATTTCAAACTTCTTGAGTCTCAATGCAATAAAACCATGACCAAGTATAACTCCGTCGACTTAGCTAAGTTCTTGCATTATCTTTTCTAAGCCTCTCTCAGTACTATGTATTCATTTGCAAACTCATTTTAATATTGCTCGTTCTTAATGAGATACTTGAATGGATATACCTTGTATGCGAATTCATCAACAACTATAAGTTTTACCTTGTTAGGTACGTCAATATTCAAGTAGTTTTCAATACAGCTGCTTATGTCGACTGCATTTAATGCAGGTATATACATTGCTCTCTCTTATAAGCATGCAATATATATACCATTTGCTGGTTGGTTCATTGACTCAAACCGCTTCTATCTCTTAAGTCTCTCCTACTGCTCTATTTGTGAATCAAGAGAGTTATTTTTTCTTTTAGCAGGTACAAGCTTTTAAGTTTCTTCATCTTTAATCAGGAATTCGCTTAGATGATGCTTTTGCATATGTCTCTTTACTTTAGCTGAGTGAGTATAAAGACTTCATGCAGGTAGTGCATTAATATCTACCATCTACTTTATCATGCTTGAAGTAGATCTTAGCTTTACCAGAGTGTACCTCTTTGATGTGTCTCTTCAAGCTAGACTCAGTTGAGAAGAAATTTTAGCAGTCTTCACATTAAAATGTTTTAATTTTTCCTATTGGTTGCTGTTCCTTATCTTCCTCAACCAATTCAACTTATGTTTAAACTCCCATCTCAGCACTCAACTTCTTGTTTTAAACTTAAATTTTGAAGACCTCAGCTTCAAACTCTAGAGCTCTTAGCTCTACCTCCTTTTCAATATAAATTACTTCTGGTTTCTTGGAGGAGCCAAAGTTGAGCAATGATTAACCTGTTCCAAGAGAAACTGCTTACGATTTAAGTTAGCCGCCATGTTTAAATTCAAATTTAAATTTCTATTATTAATAAGTAAAAACCTCACTAGCTATATTAACTTTGTATAGGAGCTGGCACTGCAACAACAATGGTTGATTCTTAGGTGTTAGACATCATATTTATACTTAGTTTATAACTATAAATTTTCTAATTTTATGCTTAATATTTTTAATTTTGGTACCAACTGAGAATAAATTCAGGTTGGTACTGGTACCAATTAGGTTTTAAACCATTTGGAACTTTTCCATTAAAACCTCATTAGTTAAAAACTAGGTACTAATTAAGTTTTGGTACTATTAAATTGTACCAATTAAATTTAAACGAATTTAGTACCGGTACTAATCAAATTTAAACAAATTTAGTACTAATTTAATGGAACTAAATTGATAAAAATGGAGCTCCATCTCTGAAGTATGTTACACCTTCTGCCAGCTTTCTCCACGTATCCTTAGCAGGTTGACCTCCAATAAGATGCCCATATTTAATACTAAGATTTTTAACAGTAGGATCCAGAACTCTATATATTAAAATTTGAAATTCATAAGAAGAGAAGGAACAAGGATAGAATCTATAAGTACTGTAATGAAGAGGGTTGAAGCTTAAGAAATTATCTCAAGGTTAATAGGCAAGGAAGATCTCTATCGATACTTCAC